>ML816159.1:173608-193815 GCA_009831015.1 Picea engelmannii | reverse complement strand
CATTCTCCACAAACAACATCTTGATCCATAGGGTGATATATTCCAATAGTATCTTTATAAGGATGGCAATAAACTTTCTTTCAGCCTCATTGTATTCAATGGAGAACTCAATAATATATCCCTCCTTAGCCCGGTCAAACCAAAATTTGACTACTCGAGCCCACTTATTGTCCATAGATTTTAGTCTATTGACCATAGCTTGGTTCCTTATGAGTGGTTCTTAGGCTCCCAAGGCATTGTTAATCACTATATTCCTCTTTAACCATTCATACAACAAACAAAGAAACTCAACTAAGAATATTTCATGCAAATTTTTATATATATACCTTTGTTTCTAGCTTTCGATGTTGATTATCATGATCTTAGTCTCTCATCACGCAAACTCATATTCATTCTCATATAACCATTATTTTATTTCCTCCTAGGAACGTTTCCACCTTATTCTTTCCCTTCATCATGCAATACAAAACCTTCAGGTCTCGGTAATGAAACCATTTGTTGGTTCTTCTTCCTCTCATTGGGGGTTAAATACCAAGGGTTCATCAAGATTTACCAACAAAACCCCAAGGCACCAACATATTTAATCATCATTCGAGAACTAAAGAAGGTCTCACCCAGGACGCCGTGAGAATCACAAAGACCATTAGTCTTGTTTTGGATGTGAAGGGACAACACACATAGGAAAAAATACAGAGAGAAAGGACTTCATATTTCAATCATTAACTTTAGAGTAATTTGAATACACAATCATAACAGAGATTTGTGTCATGTGCTCTAGTCTCTTGTTTTCATTGATACACAATTCTAGCTCTATCACAGACTCATGCAAAAAATGGGACAAAACTGGACGTGGAACTCTCTCCTTTTTAGTTCCAGTATACTCTTTGTTACAATAATGAAATCTCTTTTTCGACTACTCTACTCCAATCTATTGAGTGAACCAAAGTCCCACACGCTTTTTCTATATGCATGGATCCCCCATATCTTTCCTGGAGTGTGGCTATCCTAACTAACCTTCCATCTCATCCATACCCTTTCCCATGATCATTCAGGTTGTTATAACAATCATTTACAAATATTCTTGAAGATACACTCATATTTGGTATGCATGAGGTCTCTTCTCGATTCCTTGCACATAGTACACAAATGGTTCGGTGGGTGCAATATTCCTTTGACTGGTGTCGATGTTGATCCTTCCTAACACTACACAATGTATCTTCATGGGCACGTGTGTAGTATTGATTCGTGGTGCACGCAAATTATTCAAAACCTTGGGAACCAACACTGTATAGAACCTTGGAACTTTTAGGGTAATTTCTTACCACAGTGTAAGAAATAGGACAAGAATTTCCAATCACAATGAAAGAATCAACCAACAAAGATATATTTTGTAGAAATAACCACTTTCTCAAAGTATATAGACTCAATGATCTCCAATAAACCTACTAGAGCATTCATTGTACTCTTTGACAAACCATTTATAGTCTCATTTAGTTATTTGAAGATATGGTAGCATGTGAAACTTACCATCCTATTCAAGAGCTCATTGAGACTCTAGATAACATGCAATAATCCTAGATTGAGGATCCTTCTCTACCCCATAATCCATGCCACAATGAATTGAGAATCACCAAAAATTGTTAGCACTTAAATGCCCTTTTCCATATAAAATTATACTAGAATAAGTTTTTATTTTACCTACATCACCCACCCCACAACTACCTGGATTTCCTTCAGAAGCACCATAAAAAAAACCCCATGACTTGGAGTTCTCAATATAAAAGATACCAATCTACCTTGGAGTAGTAACAATAATCTCTTTCCTGAACCCATCAAAATCATAGTTTATTTTATAGAATATATGCAAAGGAGTTAACCTTCCTTCCTCAAAATCATCTATGTCCTAGATTTTCACAAATCCTAGCACACTATAAGCAAGTGTTTCAAATTATTAAATAATTTTATTCGCCCACCATATTGAATAGCCTCTTCTAAAGAAGAACCACTCTATCTACCTAAATCACTTGTTAAATAATTAGTTGTACCAAACTTCCAAAGAAAAGCGACAACTCACCAACATATGATACACAGTCTCAAGAGCACAATTACATAGAGGGAATTTTGAAAGGAAATTTTAATGAAATCATCCTAAGGACCTTATTTGAGAGAGACATACATAGAAAGATCATGCATTTCAATGGATCCCTAATCATCCATGCCTTGTTCCACCACCATTTCTTTATTTGGATATGATTGTTGGAGAGCATCACCTCATAACCCAACTCTGTAGTGTAAAAAAACCCAGTCGGATGTTTGTCCCATATTAAATTTCCCTCCTCCTCCTTGAGAATGATATTACTAGCTATCAGTTTTTACACAAAACCTTCCCATTCCACAATGTAAAAAAAATTGAAACCAATCACTTATGACCTTTTCCATCCTCCTCCCCAAAGCCTCTGATCATTATCATCTGTAACATCTACTAGTGTTGTTAAATTGAGGGCTCTTAAAGATAACTAAAGATTCAAACAAAACCTGAAATCATTTCCTCCACCTATCCGTATATCCACCCCTAATCTGATACTACTACCATTTCCAACCTTCAAAGCTAGCCACCTCCCCACCAATGAGAAATCGTGAACTAAATCTTTCCATCCGATCAAAGCACTTATCACACTTTTATTTAGAGCCTTAATCCAATCCATAACCAACAAGGATGTATATATTTCTAGATAATAATACATCTCCATAGGCCTAAACCAATCAACACCTACCAAGAATTTTGGCTACAAGAGCCTTGGAAAAATTAAAAATATCCGTGAGTCCCCACCCCAGTTCCAACTTAGGCCTTGCTAACCTCTCCCATTTGACTAGTGTCATTTTCTCCTTCACATTCTTCCCAGTCTACTAGAATTTGAATAAGTTCATCTTGATCTTATGAAGAATGCCTTTAGGGATGTATGCAAAGGTCTACCAAATAATAAGTATATCCTCCAACAAATCCTTCACCAAATTTAGTTTACCTCAATATAAATCCATCTGGTATACCATGATGTAACCATAATTTTAATCCTACTATAAATCCAAATCCAATCTCTAAAAGCACACTTATTTGGTTTCAAAATAAACCCTATATATTTTAGTGTTGCCTGAAAGGATTCTACCTAAAAGGGAAGAAGTTATTTTATATATTGAAGATGTCCTTCAACTACTATATGAAACATTAATGATGACTTATGCTCATTAACCTCCATTCAAGTTTCTTTACAATATATCCCCAAATCACGATGGATTGTAGAATCGTTAAAAGAACCATCACCAAAAATTAAGACATCATCTACAAACAACAAGTGAGGAAGGAAAATATGGTTACCCATTCTGATTCCTTCCAATCTACCATTATCCTTTCCCTATATGATGCGCCTACTTAAACATTCCACTACAAGAATAAACAAAAGAGGCGAGACTGGGAATCCCTATATCAAACCTATGGAGGACTACAAGAAAGGTGAAGTAAAACCATCAATCAACAAGGAGAAAGAAATAGAAGACTAGCATCCTTCTGCCCAATTAAAAAATCCACTAGAGAATCCAACATGCAACATCATCAGTAATAGATCAGACCATCTCACCCCATCATAAGACTAATACTTATAAATATAATTTTATGATAAAGGAAGACATCGTGTTCACCTTAATGGTGTGTAAACCTTCCTAAGCAATTACTATATCCTCATGAATTTTTATACCATTTAAGAAACCAAATTTCTCACCTGAGATGGAAGGGGACAACACAAGTTTGAATCTTCTATATATGATCGTTGAAATTATCTTATATACAACATTACATAGATGAATAGACCTAAAATTATCGTAAGACTTAGGGGAATCTTTATTTGGAATATTATATAAGTAAGAATTAATTGCCCCAAAACCTTACCAGAGCTTCTAGATTCCACAAAAACCAACAATAAATTATTACTCACTAACTCTAGAAAATATTGAAAGAATTATATTGACCATCCATCAAGGTATGATCTCTTATCTCTCTGAAAGATTCAATAACAAATTTTAATTTTTCCATTGTAACCTCTTTCATAAGATCCCTATTTTTTTCCTAAACCACAAAACTAGGTAAGAAAGAAACCATCTTAACTATTTTTGTTATGTTAGCTTATGGAGTCTCCCTGAAAATATTCTTGAAGTGATTGACACCCACATCTACCAAGCCCTTGAAGCTTTGAATTGTCTCCCCACTTGCCTCCTTTATACTCTAAGTTGTGTTTGTATTTTTTCTCATTTTATCATAATTGTGAAAGAAATGTGTTTTCATCACCTTGAGCTATCTAATATGATCTACTCTTTTTCCTCCATTTTGTGTCTTCCCAATCTAGGAGTTCTTCTTTAGTTGATTCCTTATGTCTTAAATTCCTCAGCTCTACTTCACTAAAAATACCATTCATATTAGATTTAAAGATATTTGCAATATTCTCTTCTAAATTTCAAATATGTTGTTGAGAATTATTAAATTTTTCCTTTTCCCATTTTATAGTAATCATTTTGATTCTCCTTATATTATCACTAAACAATAGATTAAAGAATCCTCCTACTATCTATCATAATTTCTCCACTCATTTTGAACTATTTCCTTGAACTTTGTATCCTTAAGAAAATGAGAAATGAATTTCAAAGGACCAAGGGATTTTGGGAGGACTATGAGGTTTTGGGGTAGACTCCCCTACTTGAAAAAATATAGGCACATGATAAGAGGTCCCCCCTTCATCTATCAAAGATATAATGATTCATCTATCAAAGAACCTATTAAATTTCTCGGGGATGGATCCATCCCTAGTCCTATTATTCCTCTAAGGCGGCTTCAAAACTATAGGTTCTATATCACAAAACCCCAGATCATTGGTATTTTGAAGAACGAAATATACCACATGTTCCACTCGACCAACATCCTTCCATACCTCTCCTTACGTCAACATAAAATTTATGTCCCCTCCCACTAACACATATCCTTCCTTTAATTCCATGCTCCCAAAGAAATAATTCAAGAAAACTTCCCTTGGCATGAAAGGACCATAAACATTGATCACATTGAATACTTTGTCTGACTCTGGATGGAATAAATCTATACAAATAGTAGACTGGAGAAAAGAGACATCACCTACCTGCAATGACCTATACCAATAAACCACTAGGCCTCCATATTTCCCTACCAAACTCAAATCTTCAAAACTCCACCCAAGAAGCTGTTGGAATTGTAATAAACATCAATACACATACAAATCAAGGGACACTGAGAATTACACTAAGAAACCCCGAAAGGGGAAAATCTATATTACATCATAACATTCTCATGTGTACATTATATTGTACAAATGGTCCCTCTATATAACCATGGATGACTATAACTACTAAGTTTTAATTAGGTAATTAGATCGCATCATATCCATAACCATTTCCACAATATCTCTTTAAATCTCTCAACTCAATCCATGAGATCCTCATCCCTAATATCTCTCATTTTCCTCATCTTTCACTCATGCGTAGAAATTAAGCTTGTTCTACTTCATTACGTTTGTGAAATTATATATTTTAGACATTATTCATAATTCACAAGTATGAATTATTCCTTCATACTCCCCCTTAATGAATACTTGTGATTTTAATATGTAATCATCATCCCAATATGTTTAGCTGGTCCTTTGAATTGGTCCATTTTTTATTTCCTTATTTTGTGCTCTTTATATTCATCTTATATACTCATAACTGGATCTTGTACCTACAAGATACAAATATCATGTGTGTTGAAGTTCATATAAAAAAGTTACCATATTCCACTGGAATATATGGGTCATTAGTCGTTGTATATGTCGGTTCTCTAGGAAGTTTTTTCCCATACATGGTTCAAAAAATTTCTTCATACTTGTACATGTTACTCCCCCCGCATCATCATCAATCATAATCAAGGGTATGCTTTGGCTTACTTGTACATCTTGGGTTTTGGTGGGTTACCCTCAACCATTACATTTTTCGAGTGGTTTCAACTCACCACACACCATTGCATCAAGTGATTTCTAGTTGATCACAAACCTTTCTCTGTCATGACAAGTGGTTTCAGTTTACCACAAACATACAAAATAAATTATGGGGGTATACATGCCTCTTCGTGGCTTACATAATCATTTGACTCAGGTACATACAATTTAAACTTTTGTTTCAAGCTAATCTAGCCCTTATACAAACATAGGACCAATATCATCTTCATTTCCATCTTCAAAACAACATTATCAAAGAGAATCTTCAAACTTCTTAGGGATCTGATTCTTTATGGATATCAAATTATTTAACACATAGTACTACTTATTTACCTTGCCTTGCTTCCTTCTTTATTCTTTGTCTTCCTTTGCTTCTGTAATCTCCAGTCCTTTTGTTGCTTCATTCTTCTTGCTACTTCAAACTTTTGTCCTTGTCCTTGTTTCAATGCTCTTCAAGATTGCATTGCCTCTTGTTTCTTTTCTCCATGCCTAGGAGTCTTCTTCTTCATTCTATGTCTTTTGTCATCTTGTTTTTCTTTCATCCTTCAACTTCTTCTCCCTTCTTCAACCACTTTTGTCGTCTAAGTCTTCTATGAAAATATCTGCATAGAAAATGTTTCTTGTTGGGAGGGACGTCTCCATCCAACAAGACACCTATGTCACTAGATTCACAAACTTAATTGATGCACTAATGCCATGATTTGACATGACTTACTTTTGACATTAATAATCCGAATGACTTAACTTGGATTTTATTTACAAACTCTCATATAATATCTTGACCATAAATTTAAATTTGGGGCGTTTGATCATGCACCCTTCTTCATGAAACCAATGAATTTACTCTTCATGACTATTGAAATTCAACTACTTTGATAGATAACACTTTGCACATAGTTGGAAATTCACAATCTATTGTAGGAGAAGGGCTCATCACACAAACCTGGACAAATGCAATTATCATTACAAATGCATCACATATGAAACTAAATCCCTAGTAATCAAATGGTGATTTTTTAAATAGGAATGATGAAAAGAGAATTCAACTTCCTTATTAACATCTATTGCCAATTTTAGTTTCTAATGTTTTGGGCTAAGTCATCACATTAGCATATAACACCAATCTCCAAGCTACATATCAAGAGATAAATAGAAATGGGGTGACTTTCATAAGAATCATACCTTAGCAGTTATAAATTGTTTATCCTTTAAAAAATCGCTTCTTTCCCTGAGTTCACCACAAAAAAAATCATACAATACGAATTTAAATTGACCACAGCTAGAATTAAGACACTAGGAAGCCATAGTCCACAGGAATTAGTAGTAGAATGGAGAGTATTAGCTATTTCTCCTTTTGCAACAACTGAAATTCCCCATTAATACCACGTGCTTCTTGCAAGATATTGATGACACCATCGAACTATGAATTTCCTTTGAGCACAACTATAGTCTCCTTGGCCTCTGCGTCGGCACTGAGGCTGCGAAGGAAAATTCCCTCTGACTGATACAAACCACAACTTCAGCAGGCAGAGTGGCGTATCAATCATTTTCTTTAATAACTTGGTGAAGATTAGACACCATCAACTCAAATACAACATATGTATCTTTGAATTCATATCCATAACCATTTCCACATCATATCCATAACCATTTCCACAATATCACTTTAAATCTCTCATGGATTTACAAATGGTCTCTATATAACCAATAAAGGTGACCATAACTACTAAGTCTTAATTAGGTAATTAAATCACATTATATCCATAACCATTTCCATAATATCTTCTTAAATCTCTCAACTCAATCCATGACATCCTTCTCCCTAATATATCTCCTTATCCTTATCTTTCACTCATGCCTAGACATTAATCTCGTTCTACTTCTTTACATTTGTGCAATTATATATTTTAGACATTATTCATAATTCACAAGTATGAATTATTCCTTCAGAAAAGTGGACATTAAATTTTATTTTTTTCCTTATTTGCATTCAAGATTGATTCTTGGATCAAGAAAACCTATGGATTATTCATTTCCACCAACCTCTTGAGTGGGTTCCTTTTATGGGCACTCCTTAAACCTCTAATATTCTAATATGGCACAATCATTTCTGAACCTTAGAGTGGGCATTACCTACTCTAAGGGCCCCTTGAATAGCCATTTTTTAACCAAATAACACCCCTCTTCCAACGTTTTTCAGTGCATGTGAAAGATAATATTTCCTACCAGGCCCCCTATGGCTTCCACACTAATCCATACGTATACCACCTTCCACTTCCATTTTCTCCATAACTATTTTTTGACCAAAAATTGGTCATCTATATTTTCCTGCTCCTGGAATAATAAAAAAATTGATATTAGAGAAAGAAAAAATTTCAATTATTACAAACTCATGGCGTATCCCTTGTTCTCAACTTCACCACACATTTTTTGGATTTAAAATCCGAGTTCATATGCTCAAGATATCCAGGTTTACATCCAAATGCTCGAAAAATGCTTCTTCATTATGTAGCAATGCTAATTTTCCTTGAAATTAAAAACATTCTTGGAACCACGCCATCTTCGAAATCTTGGAACTTCTATTTCCACAATTAGAATTTTCTTGAATTTCCCACGGACTCGTGCACATTGTTTTACAAGTCTAAAATTATAGCATCATCATAATTCATTTGCAATCATCCGCCATATCTCTTTCCCGTCTCTCACATTCTTCATACTTAATTTATTTTTTGAATTTTTCCACATATCCCTTCCCATTTCTCCATTTTCCTTTCATTCCCATACTCCTCTTCATTATCTTCCATACTTAGTGTTTTTGGGACCTCACTTAAGTTAATGGGTTGGAGGACTCACGGGTTCACTCACCTCACCTTCCCCTCACCTGCCATTCTCCATACCCTCCATACCCCCTCTTCCCCTTATTCTTCAAGGCTTAATCCATTATCTTCACTCTTCCCTCATCTCCTTCATCGTGGGTTCGAACTTACTCCCTCACCTCCCTCACTCCCCAACCCGTGAACTTGATTCCTCTCCCCACCCTTTCCCTCCCCCTACATCACCCTAATCCCCCCACCACCTACATTTTATCCTCCCCCCTATACTACCCTCTCCTACCCCCTGTAATCCCTTCACCACCTACATTTTACCCTTCCCCCTATACTACCCTCTCCTACCTCTCTTCCTCCCTTAAACATTTTATACTAATTTTCCTACATGACTTCCTAGACCAACCTCCCCTTAAACATTTTATGATTTCCTAGACCAACTTCCCCTTAAACATTTTATACTAGGTTTCCTACATGATATCCCTTAAACATTTTATACTAAATTTCCTACATGATATCATAGACCAATAAAATTATAACACTTATGAACCAATCAAATTATTCCTCATGGCATCTAATGAGAACACTACACATGGCAGCCTATGGAGGGATGACACATAGCGGCCCAGAATTGATGACACATGGCATGTTATTATTGGTGACACATGCAATTTATGGAGGGTGGGGGTGGGGAAAATATTAGAGAAAATATAAATATCTCCTACCCCTCTTCCTCCCTTAAACACTTTATACTAAGTTTCCTACATGATTTTCCTAGACCAACCTCTCAAACATTTTATGATTTTCTAGACCAACCTCCCCTTAAAAATTTTATACTAAGTTTCCTACATGATTTTGCTAGGCCAACCTCCCCTTAAACATTTTATGATTTCCTAGACCAACCTCCCCTTAAACATTTTATACTAAGTTTCCTACATGATATCCATTAAACATTTTATACTAAGTTTCCTACATGATATCATAGACCAATAAAATTACAACACTTACCAACCAATCGAATTATTCCTAATGGGATCTAATGAGAACACTACACATGGTAGCCTATGGAGGGATGACACATGGCGGACCACAATTGATGACATGTGGCATATTATTATTGGTGACACATGGAAATTGATGGAGGGTGGGGGTGGGGAAAATATTATAGAAAATGTAAATATCCCCTACCCCTCTTCCTCCCTCAAACATTTTATACTAAGTTTCTTACATGATTTTCCTAGACCAACCTCCCCTTAAACATTTTATGATTTGCTAGACCAACCTCCCCTTAAACATTTTATACTAAGTTTCCTACATGATATCCCTTAAACATTTTATACTAAGTTTCCTACATGATATCTCTTCCTCCCTTAAACATTTTATACTAAGTTTCCTACATGATTTTCCTAAACATTTTATACTAAGTTTCCTACATGATATCCCTTAAACATTTATACTAAGTTTCCTACATGATATCTCTTCCTCCCTTAAACATTTTATACTAAGTTTCCTACATGATTTTCCTAGACCAACCTCCCCTTAAACATTTTATGATTTGCCTGACCAACCTCCCCTTAAACATTTTATACGAAGTTTCCTACATGATATCCCTTAAACATTTTATACTAAGTTTCCTACATGATATCTCTTCCTCCCTTAAACATGGAAACTTCTCCCCTTAAACATTTTATGATTTGCATGACCAACCTCCCCTTAAACATTTTATACTAAGTTTCCTACATGATATCCCTTAAACATTTTATACTAAGTTTCCTATATGATATAATACATGATATCTCTTCCTTCCTTAAACATTTTATACTAAGTTTCCTACATGATTTTCCTAGACCAACGTCCCCTTAAATTTTTTATGATTTGCCTGACCAACCTCCCCTTAAACATTTTATACTAAGTTTCCTACATGATAGCCCTTAAACATTTTACACTAAGTTTCCTACATGATATCATAGACCGATAAAATTATAACACTTACCAACCAATCGAATTATTCCTCGTGGCATCTAATGAGAACACTATATATGGAAGCCTATGGAGGGATGACACATGGCGGCCCAAATTGATAACACATGGCAATTGATTGTGACTTATCATATGATAACATGTGGTGACATGTGGACTATTAACTTATGCTAACTCGGCATGAGGTGGAGGTTGATTGGGCATTTAAAATATTTTTTTATTAATATTCTAAAAGTGTCAAATGTTATGATCTTTACAGCCTTCTTATGTTTCTTATTAAAAGCATAACATACCCTTTAATATATACACTAAATACTACAACATCCCAATACATGTGGGATAAGAATTTATAAAGAAAATTCAAATTATTATGAAGGAAGGACAAAATTTAACCAAGGGCCTAGATTTCCCAGTGAAGATCAATCAACTATTGTTGAGTCGTAATCTTTTGAAGGTGATATCTTGAGATCCAGGAGTCGGAATTGTGAAACATTTACCTAGTTGGAAAATTATTTAGACAAGGAATATGTTGGAATAGGTTTCAAGGGTTGTAATTGGCCATATTTTCCACATAAATTGAAAGAACAGTCAACAATATTTTCATGCTATGTTGATAAATTTGTTTGACACCTTGACTTCATGAGTTTATATCTTGAGATCCAAGAAATGAAATCACTCCCATGAGGACTCGTTGGAAACATAAGATGATAAAGATTACATCTAAAATGGTTTCCATGGCTAATAAATTGAATATCATGCCAAGAAAATTAAAATACAGTCCCATCTTTTAAAGGTAGTAAATTAAATTTTTTGAAAAATAAAAGTTTATTTTAAAAAAGAAAAACATTTACTAAATATGAAAAAGGCCCAATTCAAGGCACAAATGTAAATGATACAAATTCATTAATAATTGTTTAATGAGGCATTACTTAAAGTGAATATTTCAAGAAGAAAAGTGTACGGGAAATTCAAGAAGAGAAAATCCTAACTTCCTCAAGGAGTTAGGAGAACAAATTTTAAAAATGCAAGAAAGAGATTTATCAAGGTTTCATTATCATAGGGGAAGATGATTAGAAGAAGGAGGTACAAATACCGATATGCAGCGAAGCTTCTGAAAAATGAAAAGAGATCTCCATCTTCTCCACTCATTTTCTTCTTCTACACCATTTTTTGAAAGCTTTATGCTTGAATCTCTTAATTGAGCACAAGGATGAGATTTTTTAGTGTTTCTCTTGTATTATTCAAAACAATTTTCTTATATGATCATGGAGTATTCACAATCATGTATATGACTGTCAAATATTTTGTGTATTATTGAATATATTTCATGAATAAAACTCCACAAAGAATTACTTCGGTGCATGACTTCAATGATGTTTCAGATCTTGGGATTTTTTAGTCTGAGATGTTTGAATTATGCTTATCAAACTCTCTTATGTTATAACTGTTATACTCTTTCAAAATTATTTGAATGATCGAAACCATTTCCTCCTATTTCTCAAGAGAAGATATGGAAGTATTATTTGTATGTGATTACGAGAGTTGTATATATGATGTTGAGCAAAAACATATTCTGATATTGAAGTTGCCCTTTAAACTTTATATTTAAAAAAATACTTTTTATTGCACTTAAAGATCAGATCAGGTTATTGAAGAACCATTTCATGCACAAATCCAAGAAACAAATATCTAGGGTTTGTTGTCTAAGCAATATCCCTAATCCAAGATATTCAAGACATATATTTTAGCAAAGAGGAGTACCACCTCTATAAAAACGTAGGGGGATTCATATCCCCGTGAGGTTGTTGTTTCGGTCTTAACAGATCTAAACATAAACACTATCTCCTTATTTATTTTTTTGATATAATATGATATTCTTATTTATTGCAAGAACAAATTCATCATTAGAGTACACAATACTATTATTGTAAATGGATTCCACCTCTTCCTTCCTTGAAATAGGTTCCCCCCCCTAACCACGGTTTCTACTATAACTATGTGGATAGGGTTCCCATGGATTTTTTCCGCTAAAAACCTTTCTTATTTTTCAACTAATTAAGAGGTATATTTGGTCCTTCTAAAAAAACCTCAAGATCGTTTACGTCTTCCATCTCTTCTATGAGATATAAATCCACTAAGCAAGGGACATTCATAAATGGTTTCTTATTTTTATTATGGAATCATTCATTTTGATCACATCCAAGGAGGTAATGGTTTATTTTTAATGGAGGAAGATGTCCCTTCTTAACACCCTCCCACCCTTTCTTCCTCCTCTATCTCCACCTCTTTGTCAACTATTTTTGGGGGGGCTAGTAGAAACCCTCTTAACTTGAGTTCTTGTGAAATATTATTAATAATATTGAAAGTGGGTTCCTTAGAGATTAACTTACCTTGTGAATATGTATTTCTATTCATTTTTCCTTTTACACCCTTTGGTTGAATGTCCTATTGATCATTGGATTCCATCCACCCTTCCACAATGTCTTCATCATCAAGTAGCTCCTTAGGGCACATTATCTTGAGGTGACCATACACATGGAAAATGGATCACCTGAAAGGGATATTAACATAATATATATCCTAACATATGATCTATTTCTCACCTAAATATCAATACCATCTACCAAGCCATCCCCAAGATTCATCTCCACAAAAAAAATTCCATAGAGGTCATGTCTGATGAATAACTTCTCTTATCAATATACAACATCCTTCCTAGCGTATTTCCTATCAAAGTTAAATCCCTCTCCATATACAACTATAAAGGAAGAGAATGAAGTTTAACCCACAAAGGTTGGATGTCATCCCTTTCTTGCATAAGATCAAACATGGGTGTCTAGTTCTTAAGAGACAATATATAGTCATCCTAGTACCATTTCTCCTCTAGTATATTATCCTTGTCCATTGGCTAACTGAAAAAAAATAAAAAAAATAAAATAAAATAAAATAAAATAAATCTAACCTCTTGTAAGTAAATGGAAAATGGGAGCATATCCTAGCTACTATTTGCATACCCTCCTAACCCTCATGATCATAGATTTTTATAAAATTAATATTCCATGGAATTTTCCCATCAGAGTTGTATCCTGGTAGAGCTAGACCTGCTCCATCACCACATCCTACCCCATAATTGAATTCATTGCTTTAACTCTTAATTTGACACACCATGAATTCCTCTTCTTTCACTCCACCAAACTTCCTTAAGCACAAATGATATTTCCTTCCTTCTCGTCCACTCCTCCACCAACATCTAGAACAACTTGATTAGAAACAATCTCACCCTCACCACCTTTCACCTTAGTTTCAAATGGATACAATTCCACCAACTCCAACAAGATATCATAAATCTCAATTTTGTTCAAGTGATGATGAGTAGACAAAACAACCCTTATTTTCTCATAATGACGCACCAACTCCACCTTGAACTGTAAATCCTTATGACCGATATTTTCACCTTTCAAAAATCTAAGACCAGACTCGTTAGGAATCACTACATTCCCATCATTCCCTTGAACCATAAAAGAGTACCCAAAAACCTCTCTCTGCCATGATGTGGTACCTCCTTGTGATTGCAAACAAGGTATTTGTGACATCACATATCTTACACGATACGCTACATTATATTCTATCAATTCTAGACCAAACACCAGGATTATCAACTCCCAAAAATAAACCCCTTGATCATAGAAGATAATCCTCCTCGAAAGACTCCCCTCCTAATCCTATAATTCCTATGGTAGAACCAACACAAACCCACCTCCAAATGCTAAAACTACGCTTCTCTACCTAGAGGCACCTCCATTAGAGCCAAACCCCCAAGTAGGATGCTCTCCATTTCCAAACTAGAGACAAAACGTTATCTCCCTTCAACACTCAAACCTCAATTCATTCCATTGATTATATGTTAGTGTTGATTTTAATAAGTTGTGACGAATGTTGGATATTTCTTGGTTCAGGACTCGTGTTGACATTTGTCATTTGTTTAGAGTAGCTCGAAATATATTGTAGGCACATGTGACTACCAACAACATTGCAAATCTTGAAATGTTCTTAATTTATTTAATTTTGTGGACTTGCACTAACATTCGTCAAATTTTGGGAGCATCGTGAATGGTTAACTATTGGTTGTTGAGGACAATGCACTCCCAAGGAATAAGATCTCTTACTCAATACCTTGTGGAGACCTTAGGATACCCTTGGTTATAATATTAGTATGAATTTATTTGGTGAAAAACTATTTTTATTTACATGAAATACCTTTTTAGGGATTCTAGCCCCAGAGGGATAATGATATGACCCTAAAAGTAGTCAATGTGAGACTTGATTTGTATACAAAAACCTAACTATCTCTAAGCATATTTTAAGAAGAAGGATCTGTCATTTTGGGGTGTTGTCCCTTGTGTGTGAAAGGGAGTTCTTGTGTTAGATTGTTGAGAATGATGGTATGTGTAAGATTTCCTCGCGGTTAGCGACCTTTGGGAAACCTTGATTGAGAGAGAGGAACTTTCCATTTCCATTGGTGGGTAGATGGAGCTTGGATACACTAGAGCATGTAAAAGTGTTCATCTTAGTCTTGGATGTTGTGGGAGCATTGTAATCTTATCAGAGGTGTGTGCACCTTAGCCAAGAAAGGAAGTTTTTCCCCTTATCACACTACAATCCTAGGGGGAGGCGTTGATTATTACACCAAAGGATTCATCCACTACTAGGAGGTATGTTCTTTGCACTTGTTTTGTTGGTATTTCCTTGGTTTCTACTGAGGTTGGTGAGGAACCCTATAGTTTATTATATTGGGCTTGAGATCATAGTGCATGGGCTACAATGATAATCACTAGTCATACATTGGTTGGCAGGAAAAGGGCTCGTCAAAAGTTGTAATCCATTTTCATGGACTCACCCACCTACTTTTCATTTTTATCATCTTCCTTGGGTTCCTTGTCATCACCCTTAGTAATCCACCACATGCCAAAACTACAAAACATGTCTTCCATTTTTTACTTCCACATAGCGTGGTTCTAGTATGTAAGCTTAACTTGCAAACTTGTAGAACCTGTCATAAAATTGTTGAAATAATGTAACTACAAAGAGTATTCTTATTCTTATTGTTATTTTATTCATTGGATTAATCCCCATTGTGGATTAATCATGTCGGTAATTGTATTAAGACCAAATCCCCTTTTGCGGATTGGTCATCGGACAATTGTAATAGGCAGAATAAGAAGTCGGCCCCAACAATTATTATTGATACCCAAAATTAAATTAAAGGTGGGTTTACCCACCCAGAGTGAGAGGTCGGCCCTACCAGTGAAAGCCTTTCACACGTGCCAATCTTGTATATATAGGGAGGCTATCGCCTCACTTTATCACACAACTCACTTGCTCATTTTATTAAGAGGCAAGCTACAATTACCATTTGGAGAGAGGAGAAGAAGAGTGGTGCATATTTTGGGGAGGACTATCTATATTGGTTTGAGTTATCTCTTGAACATTGTATTAGCAATTTATGATAAGGAAGTTTTTGTTAATTTTTCTTCCCCTAGAGGGTTTCCCAGGATAAATGTTGTGTCTCTTGTGAATGTGTATTTCTCAGTGATCTTGTTCTTATGATTCTCTTATCTATTGAAATTCAAAGAACTATAATAGTGGCATAAACATTAACATGGTATCATAACCAACCTGAAGGAAGCATATTTCACAAGAGGAAAAACGTCACTGTTACCGTACCCAAAAATTAGGGTTTTGCAAAAGTGAATCTTTTCAACTCCCTAACCACCTAGAAAGCTATGCCCTCCCCCAAGGATCATTTTTTCACTTAGAGCGCACCTTTTCAGTGGATGGATCTCCCGGAAAGTGAAACCCTAGTTTCACAAAAGTACCAGAAGTACCAGAAAACCAGTACCAGAAGTACCAAAAGTACTAAAGTACCAGAAGTATCAGAAGCACCAGTCCAAAAATATGCAGAACATATTTGATGGGGTAAAATTTGGATTTTCTCAGATCCAAGTACACCAGGCTACTCACCTCAACCAAGCGCACCTCCTGGTAAGGTCAAAAATTGATTTTAAGCATTTTCATTTTTTTTTGGTCATTTTCGTAGCCTCAAGTACAAGATATCTGCAAGCACAAAGATTGTTGAGAAACTAGAAGGCATAGACAACTTCCGTGCCTGGAAGTATAGGATCAGTCTAATCCTTGCAGAGAATGACCTAGCAAAATTCATCAAAGAATAAGTGGAGGAACCTGAAGATGTTGTAGAGAAAGCGAAGCATCAAAAGGACTCAATCAGGGCTCAAAGAATCATTGCAGATTCAATCAAAGACCACCTGATCCCATATGTATCGTCCAAGAAAAATTCGAAGGAGATGTTTGACGCTCTAAGCAAACTATATGAAGGAAATAACATCAATCGAAAGATGAATCTAAGATCTCAATTGAAGAATACCAAGATGCAGAAAGGAGAAACGATTCAAGAATATTTCTCCCGAATCTCAGAAATAAAAGAACAGTTAAAAGCGATTGGAGACACCATCGATGAAGATGAATTCGTAATAACGACCCTAAATGGTCTCACAAGACCTTGGGATACCTTCATCCAGTCGGTATGTGGTAGAAAGGAGAAACTACAGTTTGAGAGCCTATGGGAAGAATGCATCCAAGAAGAGACAAGGGTAGCCAACCGTGAAGCACTACTAGCAAGGGATGATGATCAAGCCCTAGCTACGCATACAAAAGGAGGAAGGAAGAAACCCTACTTCAAAAGGGAATCGCATAGAGAACCACATCCATCAAACAAATTCAAAAACCAAGAATCTCATCCAAGAAATTTTCAGAAGAAAGGACAACGCAAGGGACGAGATATCTCATCTATACAATGCTATCGTTGTGATAAGATGGGACACAAGGTGAATAATTGTCCATTCAGAAGAGAAGAATACAAGAGGAAGCACAAAAGGCAACATGCTCACATAGCCGAAGATGAAGAACCACCTATGAAGATGATTAAGGACCATGTCTTGATCTCAACTCTCTCAGGATCTGTATCACCTGGAGAGGACATATGGCTCATTGATAGCGGTGCATCAAAACACATGACGGGTAAGAAAAATACTCTCTCTTGTATTTCAGAAAAGAAGTTTTCTCAGAAAGTGACTCTTGGAGATGATTATCAATATCCCATCAAGGGAATAGGAGAATCAAACTACAAGCTAGATTTAGAAAAATCAATAACAATGAAGGACGTACTCTATGTACCGGGCTTAAAGAAGAACTTACTCTCCATATCAGCTTTATACAAGAAAGGCTATAGATTTGCCTTCATAGATGGAGAAGTTCTTATGTGGGCTAAAGGAAAAACCTTAAATGAAGAAATCGTCATCGGAAGTGAAGAAAATGGATTATATAAGCTGAAGGGTCACCCAGAAACTTCCATGACCCATACCATTGAAAAATCATGCGAACTTTGGCATAGAAGATTGGCCCACATCAACTACAAGGTGCTACCATACATATGCAAAGCTGTCACAGGTTTACCATAACTCAAGGTCATTCAAGAAGGCATATGCAATGGATGTGCACAAGGGAAGAACATCAAGAACCCTTTTCCAAAGAGGGACAACAAAGCAGAAGGAGTATTGGAACTCATTCATTTATACGTGTGTGGCTGATCTAAAAATAAAGAAGACTTGTATTCTTGCAAATATTTGCAAGTAATATTTTATGTGTTAAAAATGCAAATGGATCATCTTTGCAACACAACTTATAATAGGATTTACTCATTCAAGATTCATATAAACAACAACATAATCAATGAACATAAAACACATAACACAACAAATGATAAAGGAGTTCACCCCTCTCTTGGGCTACATCTCCTGATCCAGCTTCCAATGGATCATTTGTATTATTTGCTCAAAGTGCTCAAAAATGTGCTTTACAATGCTCAAAATACCAAATAGACTGCTTCAATGGCTTCAGAACGTCCAAAAACCCCTACTTGGGCTTTTTCGGCACCTCGTTTGGCCAAAAATTGAAGAAGATAGGCTTCCTGGAAGTCCCCCCTTCAAGCTTGTTGTCTCTGCATCTATAAAGCGCAACTTTTATGGCTCAACCTAGCCCACACGCATATTTAAGCGTAAAAACCTAGCACTGGACGCAACCACGTGAACCGTGCAAACTGTAGGACAGTTACGGGCGTACCTAGCCCCTAACCGTCAAGGGCCAGGTCATATTGACCCATGCGACCACGCACTAGCATAAACACGGGCTCCCGTTTCATAAGCCAATGGTCAAAGGCCAAATGGCGGTTCGTTGTAATAACCGTTGGAGCAAACATTAACCGTGCGCGCACCCATACACTATAATTGTGGGTCATATGTTATATAGCGCACGACCAAGGGTTGGGGCTAAGCCTCGGCCCGGTTGTGGCCCAAACCACCCGCACATTCAAACTTATATAAATTTCATGCCATATATATAATAAGTAACAAGTGGTGGCGTGCCGGTTCACGGCTCTTTGCCAAGTCTTTGCCCCTGCCTGGAGGTCGCGGGGTCGACTTCGGCCAATGACATAAATTTTAACCAAATAATGGATGACACGTGGCGGCCATTAACTGGGCCACGTGTCGTCGTTCCATTCGCTGCCAAACATGCCAAGTCACTTGCCAACTGTCTGAATGCCATCCTGCCACATGTCGTATGACCTGCCATGTCAGCATCCGTATGGACTGTACAGTCAGCAACCCTTTTTTTTGTCTGTTTGTAAATTTGAATAGAACGCAATATCTCTCGCTCCCGATATTCGTTTGAACCCAAACGAGTTGCGTTGGGTTCACAATGACGAGGCCTACGCTCTCGTCCGATTTGAAGCAATTCTGAGCACTTTGAATTTTTGAGCAAAATTTTATCCCCTGATCACACCTCCCCATTGGAAAGCTTTTGGACCTCCAAAAGAATATTTTCAGTCTATTTGAATATGAGGGTATAGTTCCCTCACTCTTCCAACCTCAATCCACTTGGCTTTGCTTGGATTTGTTCCTTTAAGACCAACTCAATGATACTCCACATTTCCTCGTTTTGAAGTTCGCATTCTCCTGTCAAGGATGGTGTCTTCATGCAGTTCTGTAAGATATTCTGGGGAAAAATCATCTATAGAAGGAATTTTAACATTCTCTCCATGATCATCAATCAACGGAGGCTCATACAATTTCAAATTTTCAACATTAACAACTGCATACATTTGCATATAAGGAGGAAAATCTAAATGAAAGGCATTGTTACCAATCTTGTCGATAATCTTGAAAGGACCATATCGAATCGGTTTCAATTTTTTACCTTCTCCTTTAAGCCTCTCCTTACT
>ML816159.1:130491-163709 GCA_009831015.1 Picea engelmannii | reverse complement strand
CTATTCTAGAATTGATATCAATCAACATAGAAGTAGATCTTTGAAATTTAACTTGAAATATATCTCAAGTTAACCTGAAATATATCTCACTTGAAAATTATAAGACTAGTATAAAGATCATAGTTTCCACATCATGTCTACACATTAGCTTGAAACATTTATTTCACTACAATCAATTATTTCTCTACGTGAAAATGTAATAAATTATTTTCAAGGTAATTTAGAATTTCTATAATGGTGGAGAAAATTCACTTACTAGTTTAAAGGTCATAGTTGCCACATCATTTCTATATGCATAACTTCAACTTGTCATGTTCCATGGCAATTCTATTAAGTTATGAAATCTAAAGATACAATGAAAACCTAACATGGAAATTGAAATATTTTGCACTTAAAATTGCCCCATGTAGCATAATGACCTTATGGAGATATTGAGAGAACTTACAAAATAAAAATAAAAAACTAGGCCAATGCCATGGTGTGGAATGACCAAATAACACCATACTTAACGAGTACCATAATTAAGTGGAAAGTGACAAAATAACTCCAAAAATAACCTCAAGTTTCTCTTAACAATTTGAACAAACAAGCACTTTTATAATATACAATAAGAACATAAGTTAGGATCTCACTCGAAACATAAGTTAGAATCTCACTAATAATATAAATCACAATTTTTCAAAAATAACTATAAAATGTTAAGAACTTAATTTAGGATCTCACAAAGAATATAAATCACAATTTTCAAAAACCAACTATAAAAATGTTAAGAAGGGTTACTTAATGGTACTTATTCGATGTGGGTACTTTTCCTTTTCTTTCTTATAATGGTTTCCATGAAATAGGAGATCACCTTGTTGAACTTGTGCTTATACCAAGAGGGGGGTGAATCAGTATAAGATATTTTTTACTTTAAAAGAGCATTCATCAATCATTCATTAACTTTAAAACAGTAAATGCATGTAAAATCAAATCACAATACACAAAGTTTAATTTGGAAAAACTTGTGGGAGAAAACCACAAAAACGTATCTTTAAATATGTATGTAGGCACTAACCTACTCTTACAAAGATTGTAGGCACCAACCTACTAGAGAAACCAATCTCTTCAGTTGAGCATCAACTCAACAAGATATTGTGTAGGCACCAACCTACTAGAGACACCAATCTCCTCAGTTGGGCACCAACTTAGTAAGACATGTATAGGTACCAATCTAATATATTCATACACAAAGTACTTTTGGCTTCACCTACATGCTTCATAATTCATGCATTTCACAACATTTTCATACCCTTAACTTTCATGCTGCAGTGCCTCTCTTTGCTTCATACCTTATACATAGCTTCAAACCCTAGTCAGATTTAGCCTTCATGCCCTAGCAAACCTCATGGCATCATTCCCATAATATAATTCCATATCGCAAGATCACAACATCAAAACAACGCACTTTACAGCATGATAGACCTTAGTCCTTCATAGCACACCCTTAAAACTCGAAGAAAACTCCTCTTGTGCACCTTTAGAGCCCAAGAATATTCCCCAGTTCCTCTTGTGCACCTTAGATATTTTCTATGCACTTGTACTTGATCTTCTTGCTTGGATACTCTTAAAATGCACATGACATATATCATGTATATATAGTGTTTCTACATTCATTTATGGGGCCAAGTTGTAAAATTTGTTGGGTCGACCTATACTTTACGGTTGGGATGACTTGACAAAGTATTCCATATCTCCTCATTCCTATGGAGTCATAGGGAGTGTCATATACCATTGGAAAGGTCTTGGAATAAAATTTTCAACCATATATCATATGCTCCCATTTGATCTAGGTCTTCACAGTAAAAAGGACTTCAAAGATAGGGTAACCAAACTGAGCATCAAAAATCCAAAAACAATATTTCCAACAATCTCCATATTGTAATCTTTATCTTGGACATCTGTAGTCTCCCCCTATATTTGACATCAATGACAAGAATATTTCCAACAATATCCTCCTTTTTCATTGATGGAAACCCTTAGTCAATTATGTAATACTCCTCATGTCTGCAATTTCTTCCTCTATATGCAACTTCTCCCCATTTGAAATCAATGGCTAATGGTAGCTCCCCCTAAGTTTGTGCTTCCTTTTACTAAAAAGATGAGAGGAATATCACTCCCAATTTTTTTTTGAGATATTCAAATGTGGATTTGGGAAGGGTTTTAGTAAAAATATATGCAACATGTTCTTTGGTGGCATTGTATTCCAACTTGACAATCTGCTCGATTACTTGTTCTCTTAGGAAGTGGCACTTGATGAGAATATGCTTCGTCTTTGAGTGCATAATAGGATTATTTGAAATGTTGTTTGCACTTGTCTTGTCACAGATGATTGATATTGGATGATAATATTCTACCTTGGTATCCTTCAATTTCAGCTCCATCCAAAGAACTTGTGTGCAACATGTTTTTGTTGCAATATATTTATCTTATGTTGTGGATAGAGAAATTGAATTTTTCTTCTTGCTCAACCATGATACTAGATAGTTTCCTAGAAAGAATGTTCCTCCAATGGTACTTTTCTATTCATCAATACTTCATGCCCAATCTACATATGTATATGTTGTTAGAGTGAAGTCCTTACTTCTTCAATAGCACAATTCAAAGTCCAATGTGCCCTTCAAATATCTGAATATTCTTTTTACTACTTGCACATGTGTCTCCTTTGGTGCATATTGAAATCTTGCAACCAATCCTACTGCTTGCATGATTTCTGGCCTTGATGTTGTCACATATAGCAAGTTTCCAATCATTGATCTGTACAGTGTTTGATTTTCTTCTGAATATTCATCATCTTTGCTCAATATCATGTGATCATGGGTGTACTGATAGGTGCATTGTCTTCCATTCTGAATTTATTCAACATTTCCTTGATATATTTGGTCTGAGAAATGAATATGTCTTTGTTGGATCGAGAAATATGCAACCCTAGAAAGAATGACAATTCTCCAAGCATGAACATCTCAAATTCGTTTTTCATTTCTTATGCAAATGTTTGGCTCATTATATCAACATTACTTCCAAATATGATATCATACACATAAACCGCAATGATTAACTTATTTTTATTGTTTGTTTTGATGTAAATATTGTTGTCTACAACTCCTCTCTTGAAGCCTTGTTGTTGTAGGTATTTTTTAAGTCTTGAATGCCAAGCTTTGGGAGCTTGCTTTAGTCCATAGAATGTTTTCTTTAGTCTGCATACATGATATGTGTTTTTTGATAATTGAAATCATCTTGGTTGTTCAATATATACTTCTTCCTCTAAATTTCCATTTAGAAAGGTTGACTTGATATCCATTTGATAGACTTTGAATTTTTTGAAACATGCAAATGCCAAAAAAATTATGATTGCTAATAATCCTGCAACTGGAGCAAAGGTTTCTTCAAAGTCAATACCCTCAACTTGACCATACACTTTATAGACCAATCTTGCGCTATTTCTTACTACTTTTCCATCTTCATCCAATTTGTTTATGAAAACCCATTTGGTGCCAATCACATTCTTGTCTTTTGGTCTGGACACAAGTTCCCATGTCTCGTTATTTTCAATTTGATTTAATTCTTCTTTAATAGCATTGATTCAATGCTTATCTTCACTAGCTTGTGCAAACTTCTTCGGCTCTATTTTAGATAGCAAATAAAAGTTCAATCTTCTTCTAGTATGAAATCTTGTATCTATATCACCAACAATCTGATTTTTTGGATGATGATTTTGAACAAATCTAGATGGTGTCTTTGGATATTGATGTTCTATTTATTCTTGTTCTTTCTTTTCTTCTTCCTCTTTTTCTTCCTTTTCTTGTTCTCTGTATATTTTGTCCTCTGGATCTTAATTTGTTTGTGAATTTTCCTTTTGAGGTATTGATTCATCCACTCTTACATCAATACTATCTAAAACATTGTGCAGTCTTTTGTCGTAGCATTTGTAGGCCTTGCTTCCAATTGCATAGCCAAGAAAGATACCTTCATTTATTCTAGAATAAAACTTTCCTAAATTATCTTCATTTCTATTTATATAAAACTTGCTCCTGAATACTTCGAATCATTTGATTGTGGTTGGTATACCTTTCCATAATTCATAAGGTGTCTTGCTATTATTCACTCTAATTTGTGCTATATTAAAAATGCAGATCGTCGTGTTGACTACTTCTCTCCAAAAGTTGTCTGGTAGTTTGGATTCATTCAACATTGTTCTATCCATTTCTTGTACAGTTATGTTCTTCCTTTCTACAACTCCATTTTGTTGTGGAGTCCTTGTTGCTGAAAAATGTCTATCGATTCCACAATTCTCACAGAATTCATCAATTTCATAAGAGGTAAACTCACCTCCTCTGTCTGAACTTAAGCACTTTATTTTTAAATCAGTCTCATTTCAAGTAGGGATTTGAAATCTTTAAACTTCTCAAATGCTTCAGATTTTTCTTTAAGAAATGTCACCCATGTCATTCTTGTATATTCATCAATAAGAAACATAAAATAACTCTCACCTTTTAAATTTTGTGTTCTTGTTGGCTTGTAGAGGAATGTGTGTACAAGTTCCAATGGCTTTGATGTTGAGTACTCATTTATTTTGAAACTAACTCTTATCTACTTCTCATGCTGAAATGGATTGCAAATAGTATCAGTAGGTTTTGAGATCCTTGGCATATCTCTTATTGCTTGTGTCTTGTTGACTTTTACTAAATTGTCAAAGTTATATGACTCATCCTTCTGTGCCATAACCAATTTTCATTTACTTGTCCCATACAACATTTTTCTCCTTGAACTTCATCGAGAACGTATACATTGCTCAGGGTTCTATTTTCATTTTCCACTAATCTTCTTGAACTTGCTTTACTTATATCACATCATTTAGAATGAAATGTGGGTTGTAACTTTGATCACACATTTTACCAACACTTAGAAGATTTTGTTTGAACCCTTCAACATACAAGACATTATGTATTTTATTATTTCCATTATCAAGACTAACAATACCTTTTCCAACTATCCTTACAGAAGCATTATCCCCAAAGGTAACACTACCTCCTTTTTCTTCCTTTAGGGTGATAAATTTGTTCTGATCACCTATCATGTGTCTTGAACATCCACTATCAACGTACCATTTTCTTCCTTTGTCTTGAGCATACATTACAAGTCCACATTCTTCCTTCTTTGGTTTTTCTTGCTTCCGTTTCCACACCTTTGTGTATTATTCTCAATGCTTGGTAAGAACACCTTCTTCCATGTTTTGCTTAGGAGACTTCATTATGTTGTTTCTACAGTAACATTCTATGTGTCCATAGTTATTGCACTTATAACATTCAATATTTTGGTCAAGTAGGGGAGCAAATGAATTTTAGTTTCTATCAACAAATCCATGAGAACTTTTAGTTTTGTTTCTCACATAATCATTCTTTGAGGTCTTATAAGAAACTCCATTTCTATCTCTCACATTATCACTTCTTACATAAGCTCTACAATCTGGTGATTTATGACCAAAATTAACACAAGAAAAACAATAGCCAAGAACAGGATTTTGGTACCAGGTTGTGAAAGGCCTTCTTGGTGGAATAAATATTCTAAACTCATTATTTTTGTTCTTGTGAGAAGAATCAAGTTTCTACTGGTCATCATTTCCTTTTCTGTTGTTTCTTTCATTGTTGATGGAACCTTTGAGAATATTAGCATAGCTTTTAGGCTTTTCTTCGTTTTCCTTTTCTGATGGCTTTGTGACCTTAGTGCTTGCATCACCCTCGAGGGTATTTTGTTTTTCGTCGTAACCAAGACCTGTCTTGATGAATGGTGACCTTTGGTAACTGAGAATATTATCTAATATTTCAATTCTTTTTCCAAATTTCAAGATTCTACTCTATTGATCAATTTTTTTCTCTAGTTCATTTCTTAAGGAAACGATTTCATCCCCTAGCTTCTCGTAAATTTCTTCCCTTTTTTTTTCCAATTGCCTTCTCACCACTTTTTCTATCATTTTTGCCTCTTCTAGTTGAGTCTCCAGGATGATAACTATTTTTTTTTGTTTCATCAATATCATGATCTTTCTTTTCATATTTTTGTAATTGTTCTTTCTTCTTTTTATTATTTCCCCTGAGTGTATCTATTTCTTCTAAGGCACTAACGAGTTATACTTCAAGATTCACTTCCCCATCAATGTGTTCTTCTTCTTAATATTATTTTTCTTTCTGATTGTCTTCATTTTATGTATTAGTAGACATTGTATCCATGGCCATGAAGAGGAATTCTTCTTTGTTAATATCAGAAACATATCCATCATTTTCTTCATATGAGCTATTCTCCTTTATAGAGTAAAGAATCTTGTTCTTAGTGTATTTTCCTCTTTTGTGTTTATAAGATTTTCTTTTATTGTTATATTATTCTTCATCATTATCATCTTCCCTTTTTTCATATGGACATTTAGCATAAAAATGTCCTACCCTACCACAATTAAAACATTTGAAGGTTAGCTTATCTTTGTATTTGTCAAATCCTCTTTTTAGCTCTCTCACGAATTGTGCTTCTTCTGTATCTGATTCATGGTTGGAACAATCACATGATTTGTGTCCTTTAATCTTCTTTGATGGTTTGAAATCTACTTCCTTCGGTGATGGATTTTCTCTTTATTTCCTCATCTCATATGTAGTGAGAATCCAATTCAATTCATACATTGTTCATGAATCAATATCCTTCATTTCTTTAATGCTGGAAAATTTTGATTCAAATCTTAAGTGGAATGACCTTAACACCTTTTGTACAATCATCGGTTCTTCAAAATTTTCACCAAGTCCTTTGATGGTGTTGGCAATTTCATCGGCATGGAGAATATAGGCTACAACATTCTCTTCATGTTTCATTTTTAGGATCTCAAATTATCTTCTATGAGTTTGGAGCTTTGCCTTATTAACCTTGTCATCACTTCATAAATAGTTTGAAGCTTTTTCCAAATTTATTTTTTCGATCTGCAATGCATCACCTTGAAAATTTTGGATTATGATAGAACACAAATGATTGCATTAATGGATTTTGAATTATTTTCACTAGGATTTTTCTTGACCACACTTGTTGGTGGAGTTGTTGGGGTTGTATAACCAGTCACGAGTGATTCCCAAAAATCAAACCCAAGGTACATTAGATATTTTTGTATCCTTGTGTTCAAGAAGGCATATTTTGTTCCATCAAACAACGAAACCATGTTTGTGGAGAAACCTTCTTGATCGGCCATGTATGCTTCTGAGATCTACCTTCTAGTGGTTAGATTGTTTCTAAAGGAACTTGATCTGAAACCAATTGTTGAAATTTTTCTTATACTAAGAGGGGGGGTGATTCAGTATAAGATACTTTTTACTTTAATTGTAAATTCATCAACAATTCATTAAATTTCAAACAGTAAATGCATGTAAACTCAAATCATGGTACAAAGAGTTTAATTTGGAAACCCTTCTGGGAGAAAACCACAAAAACTTATCTTTATAAATGCATGTAGGCACCAACCTATTGTTACAAATCTTGTAGGCACCAACCTATTGTTACAAATCTTGTAGGCACCAACCTACTAGAGACATCAATATCTTCATCTAAGCACCAACTCAACAAGATATTGTGTATGTACCAACCTAATAGAGACACCAATCTCCTCAGCTAAGCACCAACTCAGTAAGACCTGTATAGGTACCAATATAAGATATTCATACATAGAGTACTTTTTAATTCAGCTACATGTTCCATACCTCGTGCATTTCACATCATCATCATACCATTAACTTTCATTCTCTAGTGCCTCTCCTTGCTTCATACCCTAGACATAGCTTCAAACCCAAGTTAGATTTACCCTTCATGCCCTAGCGAACCTCATAACATCATTACCATAATATAATTCCATAGTACAACATCAAAACCTCAAAACAACACACTTTGCAGCATCATAGACTTTATTCCTTCATAGTTCACCCTTAAAACTCTAAGAAAACTCCTCTTGTGCACGTTTAGTCCCCAAGAATATTCATCGGTTCCTCTTACACACATCATATCTCTTTTGTGCACTTGTACTTTCTCTTCTTGCTTGGATACTCTTCAAATGCACACATCTATATTGTATTTATAGTGTTTTTCCGTCCACTTATGGGGCTGACTTGTAAAACTGGTTGGATCAACCTATACTTTCTAGTTGGGCCAACCTAAAATAATATTTTATATCTTCTCATTCCTATGGAGTTATAAGGAGTGTCATATATCGTTGGAAAGGTATTGGAATAAAATTTTCAACCATATATCCTATACTCCCATTTGAGCTAGGTCTTTAGAGTTCAAATTCCTTCAAAGATAGGGTATCCAAACTTAGCATAGAAAATCCAAAAACAATATTTCCAAGAATCTCCATCTTGCAATCTTTATCTTGAAAATCTATAGTCTCCCAATATCTTTGACATCAATAACAACAATATTTCCAACACACCTTAGCGTACTTGGGTTAAAATTATGTTCAGTATATTCCCAAAAGGGTTTTAAGTTTATCTCACTTCTTATAAATAATTGAATAAAATTAAAAATTCAACAAATTTCAATTTTTGGATTACTACATTATCATTAAAAAAACATCATTTATTATTCATTTTCAAGCTCTCAAAAGTCAATTATAAACATAAACTCTTTATGGAACCAACATGATTCACTTGAAGGGCTCTCTTAGCAGGTTCCTAACATTGAAGTTAAAAAGTTAAAAAAAAATCCAAATAAAATTATTATTCATTAGAGAGGAAAAAAAAAATTGAATAAATTTAAGAATTCAACAAATTTCAATTTTTGGATTACTACATTATCATTAAAAGAACATCATTTATTATTCATTTTCAAACTCTCAAAAGTCAATTATAACCATAGACTCTTTATGGAACCAACATGATTCACTTGAAGGGCTCTCTTAGCAAGTTCCTAACATTGAAGTTAGGAAGTTAAAAAAAATTCCAAGCTTCTCTACTAGTCACATAGTGAAATTAACATATGATGATATCGTAGTTTAAACGTTTTACAAATTTTTTATTTAACGACATCTCAAAATAACTTGAAGGGGTATTAGTTATTTTAATTTGAAATTTAGTAAGAATAATTTTCAATACATGGAATTCTAAATGTCAAATTTTAAGAATGTACAATTTGGTTGCAATAGGGGTATTTTTTAGGGTTTGAATCCAATTCTAAATTAAAAACAACAACTTTATCAATCTAAAATTGTAATTTTGACAAAAATTGCATAGTCAGTTTTCGATGATAACAAACCAAAAAAACAAATTCATAAAGAATTTAGCCTTCTTCCTTGATGACTGTCCAAGTATATGATTATTTTAATCTATAATTAGTTGTAAGAAATTTCAAGATTACAATTTTAAATACAATTTCTACACTTCCAAGGAAAAGTTCAATTTATACTCTTTTATGCATTTAATTTAAAGATACCAAATTTTTTATTGTTTAATGAAGAAAGGAAAGAAAGTTTAACGACTCAAATGAATTCAAACTTGCTAGAACCGGTACATGAAATATATAATACTTTAGATAATAAAATTTCAAAAGTTGTACATGAAATATATAATACTTTAGATAATAAAATTTCAAAAGTTGTTCATAGTGTTAACCTAATAATATTCAATGTAATCCATAACCAAATGCAGTACACTAATGTGTATAATATGATTACATGAACATTTTTAATGCCTTGATGACAAATGAGGTAGAGGTACCTCATTAATATAGGTGTTAAAGTTAGAAGATAACCCTATATTGGATTATCATAAATATTAACCTTTGTATCAAGAAGCTTAACCCTAACACCATAGTAGGGGCATTTATGTAACCTAATGAGACCACATAATGGCCATTAAAATCTCACAAGTGTCACCAAGAAAGTGTTATCACCATGACACCTCAAAGGTCGAAAAAATCTTACAAGTGTGACCATGGTAACATTAACACCATGAAACTAAAACCCCTCCTTATGCTTGACTTGAAGACACAAATGACACAAAGTAGAAAATATGACATAATAAAACAACATTTAAGATCATAACACTCCTCCTTATCCTCAACTTGAAAACAAAAAGAAGGAAACATGACATAATAAGAGAAACTTTGAGAACATAGGTTGGCCACTAAAATGCCAATAAATGATCACTTAATATTCGAACAATTAAATATCGCATCCTAACACAAGTTTGGTCAGAGTCATTGCAAAATTGATCAACATTGGTCATATTTTTTAAACCCACATAAGCTTGGTTCACTTTATGTTAAGGCCCTAACCCTCATTCATTATTAGTATATTATTTATGGTTAGGTTGGCTTAGTGGTAGGTTACATCATGTTCATTTTATCTCCTATTTATAATAAAGGAGATTCATTTGTATAGGCATCTTTTCTTGCGCATTGGATATATTGTAAAGAGAGGTTTTTTTTTCCATGGAAAAAAAACGTATTCTATTCATCCAAAGAGAACCAAATTACATTCTGTAGGTGCCTTAAGCACGACCCAAACTTGGGTAGAAAGTTACCAAAGGGACACAAAATATGGATGGTAAGCCACCAAGAAAATATAAATACATAAATTGGAAAGAAACCCCAAATAGGCCAAAAACTCCGGGTCAAGAAGTCTCGCCACAGAAATAACCCCAAAAAGTAAATCCCAAGAAAACCCTGGTGGTTATGGACGAGGTCAGAGTGGTATAAAACCCTTACAACAATAGAACCAGATAGCTACAACATCGATGAAAACCTCAACCAAAAAGAGGAGACCATAAGTTGCACGCCCTCTCAAGGAACCTCAAAATTCCACTACTCCCTGCACGCCCAAGGAAAGGACCTCAAAGCTCTGGAACATCCCCTACCAGAAAGGAGAGAAAAACCATCGGTAACGACCAATAGGAGCCATATCTGAGCATACATCAAACCCTGAAAAAAACAAATAAACTAGAGAGGGGAACCGCAAGCCAGGAGCGGAACAAAGCAGGAGATCTAAGCAATAAGACAACCCTAGATCTGCGCACTCACTCAGGATGATCCACCACAATAATCTGACGGAACAAAGGAAAGGAAAAACAAAGGACATGAGCACCGAAAGGCACCTCCGCCCAAAATAAAACCCGATCCAGGAAAGTAAAGAACGATCTGGGCATTATGAGCCATGCCCACCATCATAGAACTCGTCACATCCAAAGAAGAGACGTCGATCCACAGAAAATAGAGAAAGAACTCCCCGCAGAGAAGATATACCCAGAGAAGGACACCACAACAAGGAAAACATGTTGAGTAGGAGACTTCGATAGTTAAGGAAAAGGTCATACTAACTCCAAGAGAAAATATAGATCAATCCTTGTGTGCAGGCTTCAGAAGACGAACTACGTCCAGGTACAGTGTGTGAGCTTCAGAAAAAGAAAACTAAAAAAAATGGGTCTGCGGCCAGGGAAACCCTAGTTGTAGACCTGTCCATCTTGTGTATGGTTTGTTTCATATTGTAAAGAGAGGTTTCCCCCTCAAAGTGGTTTTTTATTTATTGACTCTTTATCATTATAAATGTGTGGAGTTACTTATTCTTTCTATTTTTTTGATATTTGGGGAATTTGGTTCATAACATTTGGTTTCAAAGCATACAATCATTGATTAACTCCTTCAAAACAAGTCATGCTACCATTTTCATTAACTTTTTTTCGGGGGGGGGGATTTCAAACTTATTGGAACATCAAGTTCTAATAGTTCATCACACTTCTCATGGAATCGGTCAGTTGGGAGATAAACCAGATCTCTACATCATACAGTCGAGCGATCAAACAGATCTCTACATCAATCTGTTGACTAGTCGACAATTTTTTCGATCGGAAAGTCATCCAAAAGTTGAAGACAATTGGTTAGTAGATTGACCAATTGAGAAAACGACTACGAATTGGACATGTCGATAGTCGGTTTGAGCATATTTTTCGAGCTGACTAGACAACATGGATTTGACCGAGTCAACTCTAAACACCAACAATTATATGTGGACAAGATATTCCTAATTCCAAGGAAGTTGGTTAGATATTGAAGCTACAAATAGAAAACCCGATGGGTCATCATCATCATGCCTATATCATTGTTTTATACAATATCTCAAATATGCATTTTGATGTTTCGATGACAATGCGTTGTGCTTAAGTATTGTAATTGTGTCTTTAGACACCACCTTTTGTATTCAAAAAATCATTTCTCTTTGATTATCTACATTTATGTTTATCTTATTCATATCAGGTTACACCTAATCCCCAACATGGTATTAGAATTGATGGTTGTGACCTCACCTGTTGTACGCAAATCGTGTTGAGTCTGATTTGTTGTGTGATTGAATCTGGGTTGGTGATCTATAGATTGTAACTTGTGGAAAACGATATGATCCGTCTAAATATCGAAGATGGCTTCGAAGATCGCTCTCATAATTCTGAATGGATCAAATTATGCAGTATTCACACCAAACATGGAAACCCTACTAAAGAGTAAAGGACTGTGGAAGTATATGAAGACTATGATTCCATATCCAACATACAATCAAGAAAAGTTCATTGTTGATGGAAATAAGGATGAGGTTGTAGGGGTCATCACAACCTATATCTCATGGGAGATTCATTTTCACATCAATAGAATCGACTTCCCTCATCATTTTTGGAAGAAGTTGAAGTCAGTTTTTGACAAAGTTGATGAAAGCCACATCGTGAAATTGAAGAAAGAGTTGATCTCTCTCGATCCTCATTATTTTGATAGAATAGAGAACTATTTGGAGCATGTGAAGGAATTGCAGTTGAAATTGAGCAAATGTGGAAAGAACTATCAAAAGAAAGACAGACAACTCATCAAGTTGGTCCTAATGAATTTAAGAACACCATTCGACGTGTTCATTTCAACTTTTCACACCAACTAGAAGGCGTGAAAAGAAGATGGTAAGGATTACACGTTGAATCTTTTTGCATCCTATTGATCACTAATCAATATAGATTGCTTGACGAAGGAAAACTTGGTGGTAAACATCAAGCTCACTTGCTCAAGGAAAAGGACAAGTTGAATCACAAAGAAAGAGGATGGACTAATACCCCTATACAAGACCTGTATGCCTGAACCAGAAACAAAAAGGGCAGACAAATGCACCCCGTCAAAGTAAAAAAAATAAGATATGTCAGTATTGTGGAAAGACTAGACATGTGGAGAAGGTCTATTATAAAGAGTGAGACGATTTAGAAGAGAAGGTTAAATTCCTTGAAGGAGACGTGTCTATTATTCATCAACCCACTGATAATTTCACCTTCCAAGTTGGAACTTCTCAAGCCTTGTTATTTCACTTTGTGTAGAACAAATGGGTAGTCAACTCTGGGTGCACTCATCATATGGCTAAGGACACTTCTTCTTCACCTCCTTAGATGAAACCACAGAGAGGAAGATTTATGTTGTTGATTATTTTTCTCTCGATATTGTTGGTCAAGGTGATGTTTCCTATCGACATGGGATAATTGTCGACGTCTATCATGTACCAAACCTCAGTTCCAATCTATTTTTGGTTTCTCAGTTAACAAAGACAGGTAAAATTATGGACTTTTGACCAAATCAATTCTTTGTTCGAGATATGAAGAAAGGTCGATCGATTGTTGCCAGAGGATTTCCTGACCTGAAGGACAGTTTGTATAAATTTTGTGACATGACTCGACCTGACTCTAAACCGATTGCACTTGTTTCTCACACTAATGAATGAAGTCAAAATTGGCATGAACGACTCGAACACCTTAATTTTCAAAGTCCGCAGTCGATGGCTACTCAGAATATGGTTTCCGGTTTACTTGAATTTTTACTCCTTGATGGAGTCTCTAAAGGATGTGTGTTTCAAAAGGATCATTGTGCACCCTTTGAATCTCGAAAAGAGTGGCAAGCATAAAATCTCTTGGAGCTAGTTCACAGTGATCTTTGTTGCATCAAACTATCTTCCCTAGCAGGTGCAAGGTATATCTTGACTTTCATTGATGATTTATCTTATTTCACTTGGGTTTACTTTATGAAGAATAAGAACCTTATCTTTGAAAAGTTCAAAGAATTTAGATCATTTTCTTAAAAGCAATGTGGTCGACCCATCAAGTTCATGAGATCAAACAATGGTGGTGAGTATGTCAATCGACCTTTTGAATAAAACCTAGCTTGATCTAGAATTGACTGGAAACAGTTGATTCCTCATACACCTCAACAGAATGGCATTGTAGAATGCAAGAATCGAACATTAGTCGAAATGGCTATATGTCTTTTGCAAGCCAAAGATTTTCCTCCTCACTTATGGGTTGATGTTGTCTATTGTGAAAACTATTTGCTCAATTGCATATCGAGTCGAGTTGTTCCTTTGGTGACTTCAATCGAACGATGGTGTGGAAGGAATCCCTCAGTCAGCGACCTCTGTGTGTTTGGATGTGTTTCTTGTGCTCATATTTATGATGATTGCATAAAGAAGTTGGATGCAAAGAGGCATGCTTACATCATGATGGGCTACTCTAAAGAGTCTAAATCCTATCGATTGTTTCACCATGTCAAACAAAAAATAATTATTAGAACGAAATGTATCATTTGATGAGAATTATTATGGCATCAAGTTGTTGAATGCCTCCTCCATATTTTTATGGGATGATCACTTTGATGTTGTTTCCAAATCTGGTTCTCCTATTTCATTTCTCAGTTCCTTGACTAGACAGTCAAACTTTGTTCCTATTTTGACTTAACCATCGACCTTTGAGTAAATTTTTTCAGTCAATATCTCTTTCGACTAATCCACCTTCTCCATCGACTAAAATTGTTCCGACTTCTAATCAACCTTATGCAATGAAGAATAGTTCACCCATTTCTTGTCTTCCCAGATGAGTTTCCAAGATCATTGAAGCTGTTGGACCTGATGTCGGTGATATTTCTCCATGCCAAAAAACTCAAAGTCAAAAGAAATATGTCATCATTGCATTGATTCTCGTGTACTTGAATGTTTTGATCTTGTTACCTACTCAGGTGCCCAAGGTCAGCTTGAATGGAAGAAGACCATACATACAGAAATGGATTCTTTGTCAAAAAATAACACTTGGAAATTAGTTCTTGACCACAAGGAAAGAATGTTGTGAAGTGTCGATGGGTCTATAGGACCAAATTTACCTCTGAAAGTGTTGTTGAACATCATAAAGATCGCATGGTTGTGAAGTGATTTTCTCAATAATAAGGCATCAAATGCACTGAGACCTTTGCCTCTATTGTAAAGATGAACTCTATTCCACTAATTATTTCTCTTGTTGCTTGATTTGGATGGCAGATCCATCAAATGGATGTGAAGAGTTCCTTTCTTCATGGTGAACTATCTAAAGAATTTTTCATAGAACGACCTCCTAGTTTTGTGAGGTTTTGTGACAGAATCTACCTTGGTTTGTCAACTCAAGAAGTCCATTTTATGGTTTGAAACAATATCCTCAAGCTTGGTATGCTAAGATTGAAAGTTTATTTCTTCGACTTGGTTTCAAATGTTGTGAATATGATCACAACTTATATATATTCCATACTTATGGAAACACATTGATTATTGTTTTATATGTTGATGACCTTGTCATAACTAGAAATAACATTAATCTCATTCTTAGATTGAAGAAGCAACTTGTTGACTCCTTAGAAATGACATGATGCAAGAGCGTTTCACCTCCAAGATCAACCATGTTGATTGGACCTAGGGGTCTTGAAATTTATTAAGGGAGTGGGTTCCCTAAACTTTGAATTAATGTAATTTGGCATGGTTTAGTTGGATTCTAGAAGGATTTTAGTTGGATTATAGAAGGATAAGGTTTTTTTTCCCTAATTGATAAAGGATTAATTGATAAATTAGTTGGGTTTAGAAATATCATCCTATGTATGGAGGATTCAATTGTAAAGTATGAGAGTACTATTATGGATATTAGTTGCATAATATTAGGGATTTGTTGATGCAATGGAAGGAGACCTTCCATGGTAAAAATTGTAAGCCTATGGGCATCATAGGGATGGTAGATGTGTGTGTCGAGATAGAGTGAGAGGTGTGAGTGTGAAAGAGTCCAAGTGTGGCCAACAGGCCAATTAGAGTCCAAAAAAATGTAAATCGAGCCCAGAAGGCGAGAAGGCCTTTGTACAATTGATGCACATATTCATTAATAGAATCCATGTGTGATTATATGGAGTCTTTGTGCATCAAAGGATGAAGTGTGATTCATTGAAATCATAGAGTAACCTTTGTATGCTTATTTAGCATTGTATGTAGGTAAGAGGGAGTGTTTGTAGGTTCAAAGCACGACAGAAGACACAACAACCGTCAATCATTGATCACTCAAAGGATTAATGATCTAGATCGCCCCAAGTGATATAATAGAAGGAGAAAGATACCTACTTTGTCAGATCTTCGTCGGGGATAACCCTGACTGTAGATTCCATTAGATTGGAAGCAAGCGAGGAGAAGATGAGTTAGGATGTATGACACCCAACATCTAAAGTAAATCAGATCGTCTAGTCATTATCCAAATCAACAGTGGATGTGAGAATCAGGACCGAAACGAGCACAATAGTTATGTTCTAGGGTGGACATTGCAAAGAAGGTCTGACCATTAGAGCTTAGCGGGGTCAATAGTGAACATTGATTGTGATTGGATCGAGATCACAATAGGAAGAAAGTGTTAAGTCGACATTCAACAACCCGACAAACGAAAGATGATCCAACTATCATTTCAATGAGGATCAATGATGGAGATCTAATCGGATCTCGGGTCATCGAGGCCACAAGGAAGGTTGGAAAACACAGGACATCTGGACATTCCAATGCTAACGTAGATCGGACCATCTGTTTAAATAGAAGAATGACGATGTAGAGGGAGATCGGATCATTGAAAGTGTTTGAAACTTACCATGTTGGATTGGGCACGGGGAAAGCCAAGTGCTGAGAGAAGTCCTACAGTTTGGGTTTGGTACATGTTAGCACACATGTACAATCAATAACAAAGAGACACGTGGCCATTCAACATATGACATGTGTTCGATTCCATTCAACAGATGGAGCATGTGAAAGTTATGGATCAAGGTAACTTGTGGTAGCCTAATGGGCAGTGACACATGGCAGATCCACGTCAGTAGACCCACGTGGAGGAGTGGCATGTCGTACCAGATCATGGTCGTGTGGGAGATTTGCAAGTTAGAACCTCCAGTGATCTGGTGCTTGACATACATGTATATTTTAACCTTGCACAATATTTACTGCAAACGTATTTTCATTAAAAGAACAAAAAAGATACAATGGAAAATACACACATTACACAGAGATTTTTCCCCTGGAAACCCAAACCGGGAAAACCATCATATTCTATATTCATTCATGGTATTACATTGTTTACAATACAATATACATATAGGATACATCGACATCCAAAACCCTAACCCAATGACCTAGATTAGTCAACAACCCTAATTCCTTAACCGGAAATAGAAAACCATCCGCAAAGAAACCATGTGCCGAAAAACCACCTAAATATGTGACATGTTTCTCAGGGGCGTTGCCCCAAAACCCCCATGTGGGAAGATTTCATCGCCTGGTGCAACGCAGACACTATTACTCATGCAAATAATATAACACATACCCAACATTCTCCCACTTTTTGTTTTCTTTGCATACATGGGGTTACATGGTTACATAGTCAACAATCCGAGGTAGCAATGCCCATGGATCCTCTACACCAAGAGAAATTCTCAGTGCTCACATATTTTGTTAATGAATCTGCAACATTCTTCAAAGTGTCCACCTTCATCAGCGATACTTTATTTTATTCAATCATGTCTCTCACAAAGTGATATTGAATATCAATATGCTTTGTCTTTTAATGATACGTGGGGTTATTCACCAGAAAAATTGCACTCTGACTGTCACAATCTATCCTTACAACTTGTTGTACCAACCCAATACCTAAACACAATCTTTGTAACCATACTGCTTCCTTACTTGCATGAGTGGTTGCCATGTATTCAGCTTCTTTAGTTGAAAGTGCCACTACAACCTGTCTTTTTCTCATCCAACTTATTGCTCCTCCAAATAGGTTAAACACATACCCACTTGTAGATCTCCTATGATCCAGATCTCCAACCCAGTATGCATCCACAAAGCCATGTATATCCACCACTCTGTCCAATCCCGGTCTTCCTTGGTATCACAATCCATAGCTAGAAGTGCCACACAAATACCTTAAAACCCTTTTTACTATTGTCCAATGCTTCTTCCTTGGTTTTGACATATACCTGCTCAAAACGCCCACTGCATATGCAATGTCTTGTCTAGTACATACCATTGCATACATCAAACTACCAAATACACTTGCATATGGAACACGAGACATGTCCTCCTCTTCTTCATGTGTCTTGGGACACTAATCCGCAGATAAATTTACACCAACAGGAATAAGAACCTTGACCGATTTACATTCCTACATATTAAACCTCTGTAATATTATCTCGACATATTTTCTCTGATTTAACCAGAGTTTCCTCTTTTCCGATCTCTTTTAATTTCCATGCCCAAAATGAAATTTCAAGCACCAAGATCCTTCATGTCAAATTTAGAGGACAACTGAGTTTTCACATCCTAGCTAATCTCCTTGTTGTTTCCTATCAACAACATGTCATCCACATAAGGGACCGAATAAATCAAATGATCACAAATTAATTCAAATACATAGTGATCCTCTTTACTTCTTGTGAAGCCAAGTCCGAGCATATAAGTATCAAATTTTTGATACCACATCCTTGGTGATTGTTTTAAACCATACAGGGACTTTTTCAGCTTGCATACCAGCTCCTTCTTTCCCTTCACAACATAACCTTCTAGTTGCTTCATATAGATTTCTTCTTCCAAATCCCCATGTAGGAAGGTTGTCTTCACATTCATCTTCTCTACTTCAAAATCAAATGTAGTAGCAACAGATAACAAAAATCTTATAGAGTTTAACTTGGCAACATAAGAAAAAATCTCACCAAAATCAATTCCCTCAACCTGGGAATAACCCTTTGGTACTAACCGAGCTTTGTATTTCTCCACTTTTCCTTATGCATTCAGCTTCTTTTTAAATACCCATTTGTTTCCAATGGGATTTCTTCCATTCAACAAATCCACTAAATCCCAAGCCTCATTCTTATCCAAAGATGCCATTTCTTCGTCCATGGCCCTTTTCCAGAGATTTCCATCATTTAAATCCACTGCCTCCTTGACAGTTCTAGGATCATCATCAGTAATAGACAAAGAAAAATTTGAATGGAAATCGGATGGAGTATACCTTTCCGATAGCCTTCTTTATCGAATCGATCTCCTAAATATTGGAGTATGAGGATCTTCTTCTTATTATTATTGTTCTTCTATAGATTCTGACTCATCATCCTTTAAATCAAACTCTATTTTCTCGGGTTCTTCCTTACTTGGTAGGACTTCCTGTTTAATAGCATACTTCATTTCTCTAAATACCACATCTCATCTATACACTACCTTCTTATTTTATGGGTTCCAAATCTTATAACCTTTGAGACCATCTTTATATCCAATAAAGATACACTTTCCATCCTTCTTATCTAGCTTACTCATGTTTTCCTTTGGAAAATGAACATATACATCACAACCAAATACCTTGAGATGTGTGAGAGAAGGTTTCTTACCAGTCCATACCTCTTATGGAGTCTTGTCATCCAACGCTGATGAGGGTGATCCGTTGACCATGTAACATGCAATACCCACTACCTCTGCCCAAAATTCTTTCCCTAACCCAGCACCACTGAGCATGCACCTTTATTTTTCCATCAACGTCATGTTCATCCTTTCTGCAACTCCATTCTGTTGAGGTGTATATGGAATAGTATTCTACCTTGCTATACCGCACTTCTTACAGAATTCTTCAAATTCATTCCCGCGGAACTCTTCGCAATTATCTGTCCTCAACACCTTAATTATTTTATCTATTTGATTCTAAACAAGAGACTTAAACTCTTTAAACTTGTCAAAGACTTTGTATTTCTTACTGAGGAAATATATCCAAGTATTCCTTGAGAATTCATCTATAAATGAGACATAGTACACATATTTTCCCAATGATGGGACCGACACAGGTCCAAAAACATCATTGGGAACTAGCTGTAAAATTCCTTCTTCCCTCGTTGCACCAGAGGGGAATCTTACCCGATTCAGATTCCCATATAGACAATGTTCATAGGAATCAAAATCCAGAGAGCAGTTAGACATACCTTCAACCATACCTTTACCGTGTAGTAGTCAAAGACCCTTTTCTCCGATATGCCACGGCATAACCTTTTCTCTAGAGACTATAGGAGTTATTTCTTCTTCAACTCCAATATCAAGAAAAATGGAACTATTACACCCATCATTAATAGTGCTTCCTTGCAGCTTATACAGAGTTCCAAACCGAACTCCCTTCAACAATACCATTTCTCCTCGAACCATCTTGTAGGTTTCCTTTTCAAATATTGTTTGTACCCCTGCATCGTCCATTTTGCTTACAAAAATCAAATTTCTAACCAAACCTAGGATGTGCAGAACACCAGGAAGTGTTCTAATCCTTCCATCTACGAGCCTCAACTTGACTTTCCCTCTTCCTATGATTCTGGTTGTCGAATCATCACCTAATAAAACATTACCTCCATCATACCTTTCATATTCGCAGAACCACTCCCTGTGGGGAGTCATATGAAATGATGCACCAGATTCAACCAACCATGCCTCATGATCTGCATGTGTGCTTGAAGAAGCCAAGTACACATCCCCACCTTCTTCCTTGGAGGTATTTTCTTTTGTAGAAGGAGATTCTTCAGATCCCTTCTTTTTCTCAACTTTGGATCTACACTGCTTCTTGTAGTGCCCTTCTTTTCCACATCTCCAACATACCTTTACAAAATTTTTGGGAGATTTAGATCTACCCTTAGACTTAGATCTCCCACTTGAGAACTTAGATCTATTTCTTTCATGGGAACGTCCTCTTGCAAATAATGTGTTTGTTCTCTGTCCTTCCATATTCTTTTGTCTCAACTCCTCCGACAATAAGGATGAGACCACTTCATCAAACTTCAAGGAAGTTGTATTACTACCTATGGCCACAACCAGACTATCCCACGAGTCGGGTAAAGAACACAGTAAAATGATACATTTATCTTCATATGGAATTTTAATCTCAAAAAATACTAATTGACTTACCATAGTATTGAAGGCGTTCAAATGATCTGCCACCGAGTCTCCATCTCTCATCCTCAGGTTATACAACTTCTTTCTTAGAAATAGTTTATTTACTAGGCACTTAGACTAATACAGATTTCCCAACTTATCCCATCAATCCTAGGTTGTAGCTTCCTCCGACACATTCAGTAATATTGAATCTGAGAGACACGGTCGTATTGTGCTCTTTTCCTTCCAATCCAAATTTTTCCAGTCATCTGTTGAAGTTCTTGTAGGTGCAGTACCAGGATCTACTGCGATCCACTGATCTTTGTCCACCAACAGATCTTCCATCTTGAGCTTCCACAACTCAAAATTTTTCCCATTAAACTTCTCAATCTCCATCTTCGAATTTCTTGCCATTTCTTTTCACCTGAAAAATCAATACCACATATCTCCCACTGTAACAAGGCTTATCATAGTCCCGAGACAAACCCTTGACCACAAAGGTGTCCCCCTGAAGCCAACAAAGCTCTGATACCAAATGTAGATTTTAACCTTGTACAATATTTATTGCAAACATATTTTCAGTAAAAGAACAGAAAAGACACAATGGAAAATACAAGCATTACACAAATATTTTTCCCCTGGAAACCCAAATCGGAAAAACCAACATATTCTATATTCATTCATGGTATTACATTGTTTACAATACAATATACATATAGGAGCCAGCGATATCCAAAACCCTAGCCCAATGACCTATATTAGTCAACAAGCCTAATTCCTTAACTGGAAATAGAAAACCATCGGGAAAGAAACCATGTGTCGAAAAATCACCTAAATATGTGACACATTTCTCAAGGCAATTTTTTTTTTCTCGGGGTCATTGCGCCCAACACAACGCAGACACTACTACTCGTGCAAAGAATATAACGCATACCCAAAAATACATCATGCTGAAGAAAAGGCATCTACACAAGAGGTGACATGCGGAAACTGACGTATCAGCCACATCACATCATATCAGGACGAGAAGGGAGTAATTTCACATCGTTTTGGGAAGGTTCTAGTATTCTAGCATTCAATAAGCCCTCGGTTCAAGTGTCTTGTCATGCGAGAATAAGTTCCAGAGTATAAATGCTACAGGGATAAGCGCTTGGTCGAGGATTTGGTCATATGGACTAAAAGAGTAGGTGTCATCGATGAAGGACGGAGTTGACGCATAGAAGCTTGGTGCATGGGTTATAGCACTCGGTCGTGTAAGGGAAAAGGGGCTTAGCACCAGACAGGTAAAGACTCATGTTTTCAGAGAATATATTAGTGCCATACGAAGAGGCTCTTAAGGTGCCAAAGCACAAAGTTTCATAACTTTGTTTACTAAGGAGGTTTGGGCCCGAGAGAGTTTGGAAATCACTCATTATAGAATGTTGTGTATTTTAATCATAAATATGCACCTCTGGGTACTGATATCCCCGAGGGGGTCTCTATCAATTGGTATTAGAGCTTGGTGATTGATTTTATCAAATGGTATCAGAGATAATTCAAAAGTGGCAATTGATTTCATCATTCAGTATGAGATAAAATTAATTCTCTTTGATATTTTGTAAGGGATACAGACTAGAGATAAGTCCAGCAATCGAAGAACTTATAGATTGCATATATAACAACATATAATCTGAGCATATTCAGAGGGAATCGTGCACATAGGGATGCATGATAAGGTTGTGACAAGGAGTTGTCCATTCAATTACATTGGATGCTGAGAAGACAATATCTCATAAAATATCTTGCAGGTATTGAATTGATGTTTCGTAATTAATTATGGTTAAAAAAAGTATGACTATGTTGCAAGTAGTAGAGAAGGATTGATAGCAACACTACAACTAGTAGAGTTGTGACGAAGAATAGGAAAATTGATTCTTGTGGCAGAAGAACCTTGCAGCAAAGGATGTTGTAGATACTTCTAGCTGAAGATTGGAAGTGAGGAGAACAAGAAAAGTTCTCAGAGGAAAGTGAGTAGGTGCAGGGCCAGAGAAAAGCAGAGGAGTTCTCAGAGGGTTCCATAGGAGAGAACCAATGGGATACCAAAAGGACAAGTTTAGAGAGATAATTTGGTGAGGTATTGTAACAGGTTGAGTAACTTGTTATTAAATAGGCTTAACTGCATCTCATAGTGAGCAAAGGGAAGCTCATAGAGGCAAGAAGAAAATGATTATCGATCATCATTATAAAGGTTCATAAAGAAGCCAAAACCAGAGGGAAGAGGATTCCAAAGCAGTTGGAAGGAACATGTGTCAAGAGGAGCTTGACAAAGAATCTGTTGAGCTAAAGGAGAGACTCAATATAATTATGGAATTGCTATAGGAAAGTGAGGAAGACAAGAGATATGGTTGGATACTGAGAAAGAGGAAGGCTAGATGGCTTAGTCAACAATTGATTGCAAGTAAGTTGAAGTACATATTAAAGTTTTGGATCAGAGAAGAAATCAAACAAGTTGATTATAAATAGTCCTTGGGTACATGACTAACAGTTCACTATTGTGAACCTGAGTAGGGAGTAATGCTTGGAGAGAAAGATGAGTTTCAGAGTATAGACCTCATGAAGAGCTTAGAAATTTCATTCCAGCATAAGGAGAGGATGCTAGAGGCATCTAAGGAGACTTAGAAGTCGCATGTTTGTAAAATTGAGGATTTGTGTATGTTTGCAAGACTTACAGGTCATGAAGACATGCAACCATTAGAAGTTGTCCTAGAGGAAGATTTGCCTCGTGAAGGCATGAGAGAAATACATATTCACATTTTTTCCATGTCAAAGGAAGAGATGACATTGTCTCTTGGAAGTTGTGAATGAGGAAATCATGCATGTTCAAAATATGTAGATGATGGAGATGCAAAGAGGATGAATAGTTGGCTTGGAGATACTTCAGATGATGAAGTACATAGAATCTTGGAAACGGATATGCAAGGCTATAGTGATGCAAGTATGGATCTTTATAAAGGAGAAATGGCAGTGGATGAGGATGGTGATGATGATCATTGGTTCATGATCATGGAAAAAGGTATAGAATGTTTACAACGAATCTGTCATTTTAATCAATTCCATGAACATAATATAGTTGAACAATCATGTAGATTGAGTATGTAGCTTAAGGATATCAATATTGTTTTCATAGTTTTCATTTGATGATAAATGTTTTCAAGGAGTTGAGTATAGACAAATAAGTGAATACCAAGAGATCTCAACATCCATACAAAATTTATGTGGAATTTTGCAACAGTGGTGTGTACCAACAGAGGAAAAGACTAGACCTTGAGTTGGAGTTATGGAATCATTTGATGAGGATTTCTAAGAGGATATATCAGAGAAAGAAGAAGAAGCATAACATGCCAGTACAAATTACTAAAGTAAGCAGAGATGTTGCACAACAAAATAGTAAAGTATGGGATCCATGAAAGTTGCAGACAACAACAAGGCATCAAAGCAAGTGAGCAACAACATGGGATTTGTGATCCAAGAGGACTTCATCAAATGAAGACTCGTGATCAGGAGATCATGGAAATTTTTAACCTTGGGAGTCTGATGCAGTAGCATTTCACCTCCAAGATCAACCTTGTTGATTGGACCTAGGGGTCTTGACATTTACTAAGGGATTGGGTTCCCTAAACTTTGAATTGATGTAATTTGGCATGGTTTAGTTTGATTTTGGAAGGATAGGGTTTGTTTTCCCCAATTGAAGTATAAAGGATTAATTTAGCAATTAGTTGGGTTTAGGTAGATCATCCTATGTATGGAGGATTCGATTGTAAAGTACGAGAGTATTGTTATGGGTATGAGTTATATAATATTAGAGATTTGTTGATGAGTTGGAAGGAGACCTTCCATGCTTAAAATTATAATCCTACGAGCATCAGAGGGACAACATATGTGTGTGTTGACATAGATTGAGAGGTGTGAGTGTGAATGAGGCCAAGTGTGGCCAATAGGCCAATTAGAGGCCAACATAATGCAAATCTTGGCAAGAAGGCGAGAAGGCCTTTGTAAAATTCATGTACAAATTCATTAATAGAATCCATGTGTGCTTATATGATGTCTTTGTGCATCAAAGGATGAAGTGAGAGTCATTGAAATCATAGAGTAACCTTTGTATGGTTATTTAGCATTGTATGCAAGTAAGAGGGAGTGTTTGCAAGTTCGAAGCATAGCAGGAGACACAATAGTCGTCGATCATTGATCACTTAAGGATCAACAATCCAGATCACGCCAAGCGATATAATAGAAGGAGAAAAATACCTACTTCGTCAAATCTTCATCGGGGATAACCCTGACCATATATTACATCGGATTGGAAGAAAGCGAGGATAATTTGAGTTAGGATGTCTGACACTTGACATTTGAAGTAAATCAAATCGTCCAGTCAAGATCCAAATCAACGGTAGATGTGAGCATTAGGACTGAAACGAGCACAAAATTTAAGTCCTAGGCCGGACATTGCAGAGAAAGTTTGATCGTCAAATCTTAGTTGGGTCAATAACGACCATTGATTGTGATCAGATCGGGATCACAAGAGGAAGCAAGTATTAAACCGACATTTGACAACACAACGAACAAAAGACGATCCGACTGCCATTTCAAGGAGTATCAATGGTGGATATCTAATTAGATCTCAGGTCATCAGGGCCACAAGGAAGGTTGGAAAACTGAGGATATCTGGACAGTCTGATGTCATTGTAGATCGAACTGTCCGTTTAAATAAAATATCGACAGTGTAGAGGGAGATCGAATCAACGAAAGTGTTTGACACTTACCTTGTCAGATCGGGCACAGGGAGATCCAAGTGTAGAGAGAATTGTGATAGTCTGGAGTCGATACACATCAGCACATGTGTACAGTCAGTAAGAAAGTGACACATGGCCATTCAACAAATGACACATGTTCGAATCCATTCAATAGATGGAGCATGTGAAAGCTACAGATCAAGGTGACACGTGGTAGCCTAATCGACAATAACACATGGAATATCCATGTCAATAGACCCACATAGCAGAGTGCCACTTCATACTGTATCGGTATCATGTGGCAGCTTTGCAAGTTAGAACCTTCGGTGATCTGGTGCTCGACATATGTCATGTCGACGTAAAGGTGTCCACATAGGTGGCGACATGTGGAAAGTGACATAGCAGCCACGTCCTATCATATTGCGATGAGAAGGGAGTAAGTTCACATTGATTTGGGAATTTTTCGGTATTCCGACATCGGATAAGCACTAGGTTTGAGAATTTGCTCACGCGAGAATAAGTGCCAAAGTATAAGAGCTACATTTATAAGCGCTTGGTCAAGGATTTCGTTATATGGAATAAAAGAGTAGGAACCATCGATGAAGGAAGGAGATGACACATAGAAGCTTGGTGCAGGGGCTATAGTGCTCGGTCATGTAAAAGAAAAGGGGCTTAGCGCCATACAGGTAAAGGCTCAAGTTTTTGGAGAAGACATTAACGCCATTTGAAGAGGTGCTTAAGGTGCCAAAGCACAGAGTTTCAGAACTTTGTTCACTAAGGAGGTTTTGGCCCGAGAGAGTTTGGAAAATGCTCATTATAGTGTTGTATAGTTTAATCATAACTCTGCACCTATGGGTAATGATATCCCTGAGGGGGGTCTCTATCAATTGGTATCATATATTGGCAATTGATTTTATTAATTGGTATCATAGCTTGGCAATTGATTTTATAAATTGGTATCAGAGTTGATTCAAAAGTGGCAATTGATTTCATCATTTGGTATCAAAGAAAATTAATTCTCTTTGATATTCTGTAAGGGATGTAGAATATAGATAAGTTCAGTAGCGGAAGAACTTACAGATTGCAGATATCGCAACAGATAATATAAGAAGATTCAGAGGGAAGCATGCACAAAGGGATGCATGAGAAGGTTGTGACGGGGAGTTTTCCATTCAAGTACATTGGATGTTGAGAAGACAAGATCTCAGAATAGATCTTGTAGGTATTGAATTTATGTTTCATAATTAATTCTACTTAAAAAAGTATGACTATGTTGCAGGTAGCAGAGAAGGATTGGTAGCATCACTACATCTAGTAGATATGTGATAGAGAAGAGGAAAAGAGAAGCTTGTGTAAGAATACCCTTGCAGCAAAGGATGTTGTAGATACTTCCAGTTGAATATTGGAAGTGAGGAGAAAAAGAGAAGTTCTCAAAGGAAAGTGAGTAGGTGCAGGGTCAGAGAAGAGCAGAGGAGTGCTCAGAGGGTGCAATATGAGAGAACCAGTAGGATACGAAAATGACAAGTTCATAGAGATAACTTGGTGAGGTATTGTAGCAGGTTAAGGATTAACTTGTTATTACAGATGCTTGACTGTAGCTCACAATGATCAAAGGGAATCTCATAGAAAATGACTACCCATGGTCATTATAAAGGTTCAAAAATAATCCATAGCCAGAGGGAAGAGGATGCCAAAGTAGTTGGAAGGAAGATGAGTCAAGAGGAGCTTAACAGAGAATTTGCTGAGCTAAAGGAGAAACTCTGTATAATTATGGAATTGCTACAAGAAAGTGAGGAAGACCAAAGATATGGTTGGATATTGATAAAGAGGAAGGCTATATGGCCTATTCAATAATTGATTTCAAGGAAGATGAAGTACATATTGAAGGTTTGGATCAGAGAAGAAATCAAAGAAGCTGAGTATAGAGATTCCTTGTGGACATGACTAACAGTTCATTATTGTTAACCAGAGCAGGGAATAATGCTTGGAGAGGAAGATGGGGTCAATAGTATAGGCCTCATGAAGATCTTAGAAAGTTCATTCCAACATAAGGAGAGGATGATAGAGGCATCTAAGGAGACTTAGAAGTCTCATGTTTATAAAATTGATTATTTGTGTATTTTTGCAGGACTTACAAGTCATGAAGACATGAAGCCATTGGAAATTGTCCTAGAGGAAGAATTGCCTCATGAAGGCATGAGAGAAAGACAAATTCATATTTCTATCATGTCAGAGGAAGACACAACATTTTCTCTTGGAAGCTGTGAATGAGGAAATCGTGCATGTTCAAAGGATGTAAATGATGGATATGCAAAGAGGGAGAATAGTTGGCTTGGAGATACTTCAAATGATGAAGTACATAGAATATTGGAAAGGGATATACAAGGATATAGTGATGCAAGTATGGATATTTCTAAAGGAGAAATGACAGTGGATGAGGATGGTGATGATGATCATTGGTTCATGATCATGGAAAAAGGTATAGAATGTTTACAGTGAATCTGTCATTTTAATAAACTCCATGAACATAATTTAGTTAAAAAATCATGTAGATTGAGTATGTAGCTTAAGTATATGCAATATTGTTTGCATAAGTTTCTATTTGATGAGAAATGTTCTCAAAGAGATGAGGACAAACAAAGAATTGAATACCAAGAGATGGCAACATCCATACAAAAATTATCTGAAAATTTTCAGGAGTGGTGTGTACCAGCAGAGGACAAGACTGGACCTTGAATTGGAGGAGTTATGGAAGCATTTGATGAGCATTTATGAGAGGAGATATCAGAGAAAGAAGAAGGAGAAAAATGTGCCAGTACAACTTACTAAAGCAAGAAGATATGTTGCACAACAACAGAGGAAAGTATGGGATCCATGAAAGTTGCAGACAATAACAAGACAACAACAAGGCAACAAAGCAAGTGAGCAACAACATGGGATTTGGGATCCAGGAGATCATGGAAATTTTTAACCTTGGGAGTTTGATGTAGTAGAATTTCACCTCCAAGAACAACTTTGTTGATTGGACCTAGGGGTCTTGACATTTACTAAGGGAGTGGGTTCCCTAAACTTTGAATTAATGTAATTTGGCATGGTTTAGTTGGATTTTGGAAGGATGGGGTTTGTTTTCCCTAATTGAAGTATAAAGGCTTAATTGAGAAATTAGTTGGGTTTAGGAATATCATCCTATTAATTGATGATTCAATTGTAAAGTATGAGAGTACTATTATGGGTATTAGTTGCATAATATTAGGGATTTGTTGATGAACTGGAAGGAGACCTTCCATGCTTAAAATTGTAAGCCTACAGGCATCATAGAGAGACTAGATGTGTGTGTTGAGATAGAGTGAGAGGTGTGAGTGTGAAAGAGGCCAAGTGTGGCCAGCAGGCCAACATTATGTAAATATGGGCTAGAAGGCAAGAAGGCCTTTGTACAATTCAGGTACATATTTATTAATAGAATCCATGTGTGCTTATATGATGTCTTTGTGCATCAAAGGATAAAGTGTGAGTCATTTAAATCATAGAGTAACCTTCGTATGCTTATTTAGCATTGTATCAAGGTAAGAGGGAGTGTTTTCAGGTTTGAAGTGAAACAAAAGACAGAACAATCATCGATCGTTGAGCACTGGAAGGATCAATGATCCATATCGCGCCAAGCAATATAATAGAAGGAGAAAGGGACCTACTTCGTCAGATATTCATCGAGGATAACTCTGACCATAGATTCCATTAGATTAGAATCAAGTAAGGAGAAGTTGAGTTAGGATGTCCAACACCCAACATCTTAAGTAAATCGGATCATCCAGTCAGGATCCAAATCAACGGTGGGTGTGAGCATCAGGACCAGAACGATTGCATGAGTTAAGTCCTAGGGAAGATGTTGCAGAGAAGGTATGGTCGTTAGATATTAGTAGGGTCAATAGCGACCATTGATTGTGATCAGATTAGGATCACAAGAGGAAGCAAGTGTGAAACTGATATTCGACAGCCCAATGAACAAAATAATATCTGACCTCCATTTCAAGGAGGATCAACGATGGAGATATAATTAGACCTCGAGTCATCGGGGCCACAGGGAAGGTTGGAAAACCCAGGATATCAAGACAGTCTGATGTCGGCGTAGATCAAATCGTTTGTTTAAATAGAAGATCAACAGAATAGAGGGAGATCAGATCAACGAAAGTGTTCGACACTTACCGTGTCAGATTGGGCATAGGGAAATCCAAGTGCAAAGAGAAGTACAACAGTATGGGGTCAGTACACGTCAGCACACGTGTACAATTATCAAGAAAGAAACATGTTGCCATTCAGCATATGACACGTGTTCGGGTCCATTCGACAAATGGAGCATTTGAAAGATACGGATCAAGGTGACACATGGAATCCTAATCGATAGTGACACATGGTAGATCCACGTCAGTAGACCCACGTGGTGGAGTTCCATGTCATACCGGATCGAAATCGTGTGGGAGATTTGCAAGTTAGAACCTTCGGTGATACAATGCCCTACATATGTCATGCCGACGTAAAGGCATCCACACAAGAGGCGACATGTGGAAAGTGTCATAGAAACCACGTCATATCAAATCGAAATGAGGAGTAAATTCACATCGTTTTGGGAAGGTTTTGGTAATTTGACATCTAATAAGCCCTCAGTTCAAGCGTCTGGTCACATGATAATAAGTGCCAAAGTATAATCGCTACAAGGATAAGAACTTGGTCTAGGATTTGGTCATATGGACTAAAAGAGTAGGCGTCATCGACAAAGGAAGGAGTTGATGCATAGAATCTTGGTGCAGGGGTTATAGCGCTCGGTCGTGTAAAGGAAAATGGGCTTAGCGCTAGACATGTAAAGGATCAGGTTTTCGAAGAAGAGATTAGTGACATGTGAAGAGGCACTTAAGGTGCCAAAGCATAGAGTTTTAGAACTATGTTCACTAAGGAGGTTTGGGCCCGAGAGATTTTGGAAAGTGCTCATTATAGAGTGTTGCAAAGTTTAATCATAACTCTGCACCTGTGGGTACTGAGATCCTCGAGGGGGGTCTCTATCATGACAAATCTTGGAATTCTACATTATTTTTTGGGTCTTCTATTTCTCAATATAAATATATAATGGATATTTTGACACGTTTCAAAATGGCAGATTGTAAGCCCTGTGCTACTCCTTTTCAATATGGATTCGAGCTGAGTAAAACTTGTCAAACTCCCAAATTCGATACTATAGTATATCGACAACTGGTCGAGAGTCTCATTTATCTTACTCACAATCGACCTCACATTTCCTTTCCTTTTAGTGTGGTTTCTTGATTTATGTAGGATCTCAAATAAAGTCACTAGAAAGAAATCAAACAAATTGTCTGCTATCTCAAGGGTACCACCCATTTTGGTATCCAATATTTTCGCAATTCATATTTGTTGGTCGACTTCATCGACTCTGAATGGGCTGGAGATAGTGCTGATCGAAAATCCACTTTTGTCTATGTGTTTCTCTTCAACACTGGACCGTTGGTTTGGTCATGCAAGAAACAAAGAGTAGTCTCATTGTTGACTACAAAAGCACAATATTGTGGCATCGTTCATGCAGGTACAAAGGCAGTCTCGATTTGTGAACTTGGCTTTCATTTTCAGACCTCAACTACAATCTACTGTGACAATCATAGTGTCATTCAATTTGTTTATAACCTTGTTTCCCATAGTAATATGAAGCATGTTGAGCTTCATGATCATTGTTTGAGATAGTTGGTTCATGAGAATGTTGTTTCTCTTGTCTATTGTAGAATAGATAATCAGGTAGCTAATATTTTTATCAAGCCTTTATCTGAAGCTAGATTTATCAAGATTTGTACGATGATTGGGCTTCAGGAAGCTGTAATTATGGGGGGTGTCCTACTGACGGAATTTCACCTCTTAAATCTCTAGAGACGTGTGTTGATGGGGGGGTGTTAGAACATCAAATTATGATGGTTCATGACACTTCTCCTAGAATTAGTTGGTTGAGTGATCAACCATATCTCTACATCAGTTGGTCAACTAGTCAACAAGCATGTTGGTCAAATAGTTAGCTAGCAATCGAAGATAGTCATTCGATGGATCGACCAGTTGAGAAAATAAGAATGATTTGACTGCATGGATGGTCAGGTCGAGCATCCTTATCGAGCCAACTAGGCATCATGGATTTGAAGGAATCAACTCTAACCATCGATGATTATATGTGGACAAGATCTTCCTGATCCAAGGAAGTTGGTTAGGTCTTGAAGCTATAAATAACAAACCCGGTGGGTCATTATCATCATGTCGATATCATTGTTTTGTACAAGATGTCCAATATACAATGTGATGTTCTGATCACAATGTGTTGTGCTTAAGTGTTGTAATGGTGTCTTTAGACACCACCTTTTGTCTTCGAAAAATCATTTCTCTTCGATCATATATTGTTTTTTTAATCTGATTCGTATCAGGTTACACCTAATCCCCACAAGACTAATATTTTGCAGTTCAATGAATATAAATGGCGAAGAGCCTCTGGTAAAAAATTATGATTCTAATTTTCTATACTTTTCAAGTTACAGGTTGTGGAAGTTAGGTTTTTTACTAGTTCTAAAACTAGTTTCAAACAGGTATTTCTGGCAAAACAATCATATCTGATTCTATAAATATCCAAATTGAGTGCCACCAATTTCATTGGAAAGAGGATGGATCACAGTGCTTCAGGTCCAAATTTTAGAAGCATGTCAAAAAAATTGGACATGTGGTAGGTTGTACAATTTGCTCTTCTAAAGGAGACAAAATATGCAAGTTTTGGAGAAGTTACCATAACTTGTTGTTGGCAGATCAAAAGTTAATCAAACACGTGACATTGCAAAGAATACATCCTAGGCTACTATAAGCCGAAAATTTAGACTTAGAGGGGGGGGCGGGGGATTGCAAAGATACATCATCAAAAAATTCGACCAATAGGACATCTCCAAATTAGGGTTTTAAAAGGTATGTTATCTTGAAAGTAGCATAAATTTTTACTGGAAGATTTGTTTTGGGTGATCCAAAAAGTGTGGTAAGGTTAAAATATAGAAGAACTATAGATAAATGTTATTGTTGGCCCACATGAACAAGGGTGGTGCAAAAAAATCTACATCAATTATACCTCTGGAGAGCTCAACCATGACTCATGAAGAATGTGA
>ML816159.1:44858-67470 GCA_009831015.1 Picea engelmannii | reverse complement strand
AGGTGAAATTACATCAGTAGGACACCCCCCATAATTACAGCTTCCTGAAGCCCAATCATCGTACAAATCTTGATAAATCTAGCTTCAGATAAAGGCTTAGTAAAACTATTAGCTACCTGATTATCTATTCTGCAATAGACACGAGAAACAACATTCTCATGAACCAACTGTCTCAAACAGTGAGCATGAAGCTCAACATGCTTCATATTACTATGGGAAACAAGGTTATAAACAACTTGAATGACACTATGATTGTCACAGTAGATTGTAGTTGGGGTCTGAAAATGAAAGCCAAGTTCACAAATCGGGACTGCCTTTGTACCTGCATGAACGATGCCACAATATTCTGCTTCTGTAGTCAACAATGAGACTACTCTCTGTCTCTTGCACGGCCAAACCAACGGTCCAGTGCTGAAGAGAAACACATAGACAAAAGTGGATTTCCGATCAGCACTATCGCCAGCCCATTCAGAGTCGATGAATTCGACCAACAAATATGAATTGCAAAAATATTGGATACCAAAATGGGTGGTACCCTTGAGATAGCAAACAATTTGTTTGATTTCTTTCTAGTGACTTTATTTGAGATCCTGCATAAATCAAGAAACCACACTAAAAGGAAAGGAAATGTGAGGTCGATTGTGAGTAAGATAAATGAGACTGTCGACCAGTTGTCGATATACTATAGTATCGACTTTCAGAGTTTGACAAGTTTTACTCAGCTCGAATCCATATTGAAAAGGAGTAGCACAGGGCTTACAATTTGCCATTTTGAAACGTGTCAAAATATCCATTATATATTTATATTGAGAAATAGAAGACCCAAAAAATAATGCAGAATGCCAAGATTTGTCATGATAGAGACCCCCCTTGGGGATCTCAGTACCCACAGGTGCAGAGTTATGATTAAACTTTGCAACACTCTATAATGAGCGCTTTCCAAAATCTCTCGGGCCCAAACCTCCTTAGTGAACATAGTTCTAAAACTCTATGCTTTGGCACCTCAAGTGCCTCTTCGCATGGCACTAATCTCTTCTTCAAAAACCTGATCCTTTACATGTCTAGCGCTAAGCCCATTTTCCTTTACATGACCGAGCACTATAACCCCTGCACCAAGATTCTATGCATCAACTCCTTCCTTCGTCGATGATGCCTACTCTTTTAGTCCATATGACCAAATCCTAGACCAAGTGCTTATCCCTGTAGCAATTATACTTTGGCACTTATTATCACGTGACCAAACGCTTGAATTGAGGGCTTATCGGATGTCGAAATACCAAAACCTTCCCAAAACGATGTGAATTTACTCCTCATCTTGATTTGATATGACGTGGTTGCTACGACACTTTCCACATGTCACCTCTTGTGTGGATGCCTTTACGTCGGCATGACGTATGTAGGGCATCGTATCATCAGAGGTTCTAACTTGCAAAGCTCCCACACAACTCTGATCTGGTATGATGTGGAACTCCACCACGTGGGTCTACTGACGTGGATATGCCATGTGTCACTATCGATTAGTCTTCCATGTGTCACCTTGATCCATAGCTTTCAAATGCTCCATCTGTCGAATGGACCCAAACACGTGTCATCTGCTGAATGGAAACATGTTTCTTTCTTGCTAATTGTACACGTGTGCTGACGTGTATTGGCCCCATACTATTGTACTTCTCTTTTCACTTGAATTTCCCTATGCCCAATCTGACACGGTAAGTGTCGAACACTTTCGTTGATTTGATCTCCCTCTATTCTGTTGATCTTCTATTTAAACAAACAATTTTATCTACGCCGACATTAGACTGTCTTGATATCCTGGGTTTTCCAACCTTCCCTGTGGCCCCGATGACCCGAGGTCTAATTCGATCTCAATCGTTGACCCTCCTTGAAATGGAGGTCAAATATTATTTTGGTCATTAGGCTGTCGAATATCAGTTTCACACTTGCTTCCTCTTGTGATCCTGATCCGATCACAATCAATGGTCGCTATTGACCCTACTAATATCTAACGACCATACCTTCTCTGCAACATCTTCCCTAGGAGTTAACTCATGCGATCGTTCTGGTCTCGATGCTCACACCCACCGTTGATTTCGATTCTGACTGGACGATCCGATTTACTTAAGATGTCATTTGTTGGACATCCTAACTCAACTTCTCCTTGCTTGCTTCTAATCTAATGGAATCTACGGTCAGGGTTATCCCCGATGAAGATCTGACGAAGTAGGTCCCTTTCTCCTTCTATTATATTGCTTGGCGCAATATGGATCATTGATCCTTCCAATTCTCAACGATCGATGACTGTTCTGTCTTTTGTTTCACTTCGATCCTGAAAACACTCCCTCTTACCTTGATACAATGCTAAATAAGCATACTAAGGTTACTATATGATTTAAATGACTCAAACTTTATCCTTTGATGCACAAAGACGTCATATAAGCACACATGGATTCTATTAATAAATATGTACCTGAATTGTACAAAGGCCTTCTCGCCTTCTAGCCCATATTTACATTATGTTGGCCTGCTGGCCACACTTGGCCTCTTTCACACTCACACCTCTCACGCTATCTCAAGAAACACATCTAGTCTCTCTATGATGCCTGCAGGCTTACAATTTTAAGCATGGAAGGTCTCCTTCCAGCTCATCAACAAATCCCTAATATTATGCAACTAATACCCATAATAGTACTCTCGTACTTTACAATTGAATCCTCAATTAATAGGATGATCTTCCTAAACCCAACTAATTTCTCAATTAAGCCTTTATACTTCAATTAGGGAAAACAAACCCCATCCTTCCAAAATCCAACTAAACCATGCCAAATTACATTAATTCAAAGTTTAGGGAACCCACTCCCTTAGTAAATGTCAAGACCCCTAGGTCCAATCAACAAAGTTGATATTGGAGGTGAAATTCTACTACATCAGACTCCCAAGGTTAAAAATTTCCATGATCTCCTGGATCCCAAATCCCATGTTGTTGCTCACTTGCTTTGCTACCTTGTTGTTGTCTTCTTGTTGTCTGCAACTTTCATGGATCCCATACTTTCCTCTGTTGTTGTGCAACATATCATCTTGCTTTAGTAAGTTGTACTGGCACGTTTTGCTTCTTCTTCTTTCTCTGATATCTCCTCTCATAAATGCTCATCAAATGCTTCCATAACTCCTCCAACTCAAGGTCCAGTCTTGTCCTCTGTTGGTACACACCGCTCCTACAAATTTCCAGATAATTTTTGTATGGATGTTGCCTCTCTTGGTATTCAATTCTTTGTATGTCCTCATCTCTTTAAGAACTTTTCTCATCAAATAGAAACTTATGCAAACAATATTGCATATCCTTAAGCTACATACTCAATCTACATGATTTTTCAACTAAATTATGTTCATGGAGTTTATTAAAATGACAAATTCACTGTAAACATTCTATACCTTTTTCCATGATCATGAACCAATGATCATCATCACCATCCTCATCCACTGTCATTTCTCCTTTAGAAAGATCCATACTTGCATCACTGTAGCCTTGTATATCCCTTTCCAATATTCTATGTACTTCATCATCTGAAGTATCTCCAAGCCAATTATTCTCCCTCTTTGCATATCCATCATTTACATCCTTTGAACATGCACGATTTCCTCGTTCACTGCTTCCAAGAGAAAATGTTGTGTCTTCCTCTGACATGATAGAAATATGAATTTGTCTTTCTCTCATGCCTTCATGAGGCAATTCTTCCTCTAGGATAACTTCCAATGGCTTCCTGTCTTCATGACTTGTAAGTCCTGCAAAAATACACAAATAATCAATTTTATAAACATGAGACTTCTAAGTCTCCTTAGATGCCTCTATCATCCTCTCCTTATATTGGAATGAACTTTTTAAGATCTTCATGAGGTCTATACTATGAACCCCATCTTCCTCTCCAAGCATTATTCCTTGCTCTGGTTAACAATAATGAACTGTTAGTCATGTCCCCAAGGAATCTCTATACTCAGCTTTGATTTCTTCTCTGATCCAAACCTTCAATATGTACTTCATCTTCCTTGAAATCAATCGTTGAATAGGCCATATAGCCTTCCTCTTTCTCAATATCCAACCATATCTTTGGTCTTCCTCACTTTCTTGTAGCAGTTCCATAATTATACTGAGTTTCTCCTTTAGCTCAACAGATTCTCTGTCAAGCTCCTCTTGACTCATCTTCCTTCCAACTGCTTTGGCATCCTCTTCCCTCTGGCTATGGATTCTTTTTGAACTTTTATAATCACCATGGTTATTCATTTTCTATGAGCTTCCCTTTGATCACTGTGAGCTGCAGTCAAGCATCTGTAATAACAAGTTAATCCTTAACCTGTTACAATACCTCACCAAGTTATCTCTATGAACTTGGCCTTTTCGTATCCTACTGGTTCTCTCCTGTTGCACCCTCTGAGCACTCCTCTGCTCTTCTCTGGCCCTGCACCTACTCACTTTCCTTTGAGAACTTCTCTTGTTCTCCTCACTTCCAATCTTCAGCTGGAAGTATCTACAACATCCTTTGCTGCAAGGGTATTCTTACACAAGCTTCTCTTTTCCTCTTCTCTATCACATATCTACTAGATGTAGTGATGCTACGAATCCTTCTCTACTACCTGCAACATAGTCATACTTTTTTAAGTAGAATTAATTATGAAACATAAATTCAATACCTACAAGATCTGTTCTGAGATCCTGTCTTCTCAACATCCAATGTACTTGAATGGAAAACTCCCCGTCACAACCTTCTCATGCATCCCTTTGTGCATGCTTCCCTCTGAATCTTCTTATATTATCTGCTGCAATATCTGCAATCTGTAAGTTCTTCCACTGTTGAACTTATCTTTGTTCTACATCCCTTACAGAATATCAAAGAGAATTAATTTTCTTTGATACCAAATGATGAAATCAATTGCCACTTTTGAATCAACTCTGATACCAATTGATAAAATCAATTGCCAAGCTATGATACCGATTGATAAAATCAATTGCTGAGATATGATACCAATTGATAGAGACCCCCCTCAGGGATCTCATTACCCATAGGTGCAAAGTTATGATTAAACTATACAACACTATAATGAGCATTTTCCAAACTCTCTCGGGCCAAAACCTCCTTAGTGAACAAAGTTTTGAAACTCTGTACTTTGGCACCTTAAGCACCTCTTCAAATGGCGCTAACATCTTCTCTGAAAAACTCGAGCCTTTACCTGTATGGCGCTAAGCCCCTTTTCTTTTACATGACCGAGCACTATAGCCCCTGCACCAAGCTTCTATGTGTCATCTCCTTCCTTCATCGATGGTTCCTACTCTTTTATTCCATATAACGAAATCCTCGACCAAGCGCTTATAAATGTAGCTCTTATACTTTGGCACTTATTCTCGCGTGACCAAATTCTCAAACCTAGTGCTTATCCGATGTCGAAATACCAAAAAATTCCCAAATCAATGTGAACTTACTCCCTTCTCATCCCGATATGATAGGACGTGGCTGCTATGCCACTTTCCACATGTCGCCACCTGTGTGGACACCTTTACGTCGACATGACATATGTCGGGCACCAGATCACCGAAGGTTCTAACTCGCAAAGCTGCCACACAACACCGATACAGTATGAAGTGACACTCTACTATGTGGGTCTATTGACATGGATATTCCATGTGTTACTGTCGATTAGGCTACCACATGTCACCTTGATCTGTAGCTTTCACATGCTCCATCTATTGAATGGATTCGAACACATGTCATTTGTTGAATGGCCATGTGTCACTTTCTTACTGACTATACACATGTGCTGACGTGTACCGACTCCAGACTGTCATAATTCTCTCTACACTTGGATCTCCCTGTGCCCGATCCGACAGGGTAAGTGTCAAACACTTTCATTGATCCTATCTCCCTCTACACTGTCGATATTTTATTTAAACAGATGGTCCGATCTACGACGACATCAGACTCTCCAGATATCATAGGTTTTCCAACCTTCCTTGTGGCCCTGATGACCTGAGATCTAATTAGATATCCACCATTGATACTCCTTGAAATGGAGGTCGGATCGTCTTTCGTTCGTCGTGCTATCGAATGTCGGTTTAACACTTTCTTCCTCTTGTGATCCTGATCTGACACAATCAATGGTCGTTATTGACCCAACTAAGATTTGACGGTTAGACCTTCTCTGTAATGTTCGGCCTAGGACTTAAATTTTGTGCTCGTTTCAATCCTGATGCTCACATCTATCGTTGATTTGGATCCTGACTGGATGATTTGATTTACTTCAGATGTCAGGTGTCAGACATCCTAACTCAAATTATCCTCACTTTCTTCCAATCCGATGTAATATATGGTCAGGTTTATCCCCGATGAAGATTTGATGAAGTATGTATTTTTCTCCTTCTATTATATCACTTGGCGTGATTTGGATTATTGATCCTTATAGTGATCAATGATCGACGACTGTTGTGTCTTCTACTACGCTTTGAACCTGCAAACACTCCCTCTTACTTGCATACAATGCTAAGTAACCATACAAAGGTTACTCTATGATTTCAATGACTCTCACTTCATCCTTTGATGCACGAAGACATCATATAAGCACACATGGATTCTATTAATGAATTTGTACATGAATTTTACAAAGGCCTTCTCGCCTTCTTGCCAAGATTTATATTATGTTGGCCTCTAATTGGCCTATTGGCCACACTTGGCCTCATTCACACTTACACCTCTCAATCTATGTCAACACACACATATGTCGTCCCTCTGATGCTCGTAGGATTAAAATTTTAAGCATGGAAGGTCTCCTTCCAGCTCATCAACAAATCTCTAATATTATTTAACTCATACCCATAACAGTACTCTCATACTTTACAATCGAATCCTCCATACATAGGATGATCTTCCTAAACCCAACTAATTGCTAAATTAATCCTTTATACTTCAATTGGGGAAAACAAACCCTATCCTTCCAAAATCAAACTAAACCATGCCAAATTACATTAATTCAAAGTTTAGGGAACCCAATCCTTTAGTAAATGTCAAGACCCCTAGGTCCAATCAACAAGGTTGATCTTGGAGGTGAAATGCTACTGCATCAAACTCCCAAGGTTAAAAATTTCCATGATCTCCTGATCACGAGTCTTCATTTGATGAAGTCCTCTTGGATCACAAATCCCATGTTGTTGCTTACTTGCTTTGTTGCCTTGTTGTTGTCTGCAACTTTCATGGATCCCATACTTTACTCTTTTGTTGTGCAACATCTCTGCTTGCTTTAGTAATTTGTAATGGCATGTTATGCTTCTTCTTCTTTCTCTGATATATCCTCTTAGAAATCCTCATCAAATGATTCCATAACTCCAACTCAAGGTCTAGTCTTTTCCTCTGTTGGTACACACCATTGCTGCAAAATTCCACATAAATTTTGTATGGATGTTGCGATCTCTTGGTATTCACTTATTTGTCTATACTCAACTCCTTGAAAACATTTATCATCAAATGAAAACTATGCAAACAATATTGCATATCCTTAAGTTGCATACTCAATCTACATGATTGTTCAACTATATTTTGTTCATGGAATTGATTAAAATGACAGATTCGTTGTAAACATTCTATACCTTTTTTCATGATCATGAACCAATGATCATCATCACCATCCTCATCCACTGCCATTTCTCTTTTATCAAGATCCATACTTGCATCACTATAGCCTTGCATATCTGTTTCCAAGATTCTATGTACTTCATCATCTGAAGTATCTCCAAGCCAACTATTCATCCTCTTTGCATCTCCATCATATACATATTTTGAACATGCATGATTTCCTCATTCACAACTTCCAAGAGACAATGTCATCTCTTCCTTTGACATGGAAAAAATGTGAATATGTATTTGTCTCATGCCTTCATCAGGCAAATCTTCCTCTAGGACAACTTCTAATGGTTGCATGTCTTCATGACCTGTAAGTCTTGCAAACATACACAAATCCTCAATTTTACAAACATGAGACTTCTAAGTCTCCTTAGATGCCTCTAGCATCCTCTCCTTATGCTGGAATGAAATTTCTAAGCTCTTCATGAGGTCTATACTCTGAAACTCATCTTCCTCTCCAAGCATTACTCCGTACTCAGGTTCACAATAGTGAACTGTTAGTCCTGTACCCAAGGACTATTTATAATCAACTTCTTTGATTTCTTCTCTGATCCAACACTTCAATCTGTACTTCAACTTACTTGCAATCAATTTCTGACTAAGCCATCTAGCCTTCCTCTTTCTCAGTATCCAACCATATCTCTTGTCTTCCTCACTTTCCTATAGCAATTCCATAATTATATTGAGTCTCTCCTTTAGCTCAACAGATTCTTTGTCAAGCTCCTCTTGACTCATGTTCCTTCCAACTGCTTTGGAATCCTCTTCCCTCTGGTTTTGGCTTCTTTATGAACCTTTATAATGATGATCGATAATCATTTTCTTCTTTCCTCTATGAGCTTCCCTTTGCTCACTATGAGATGCAGTTAAGCCTATTTAATAACAAGTTACTCAACCTGTTACAATACCTCACCAAGTTATATCTTTAAACTTGTCCTTTCGGTATCCCATTGGTTCTCTCCTATGGAACCCTCTGAGCACTCCTCTGTTTTTCTCTGGCCCTGCACCTACTCACTTTCCTCTAAGAACTTCTCTTGTTCTCCTCACTTCCAATCTTCAGCTAGAAGTATCTACAACATCCTTTGTTGCAAGGTTCTTTTGCCACAAGAATCAATTTTCCTATTCTTTGTCACAACTCTACTAGTTGTAGTGTTGCTACCAATCCTTCTCTACTACCTGCAACATAGTCATACTTTTTTAACCAGAATTAATTACGAAACATCAATTCAATACCTGCAAGATATTTTATGAGATACTGTCTTCTCAGCATCCAATGTAATTGAATGGACAACTCCTTGTCACAACCTTATCATGCATCCCTATGTGCACGATTCCCTTTGAATATGCTTAGATTATCTGTTGTTATATCTGCAATCTATAAGTTCTTCGGTTGTTGAACTTATCTCTAGTCTGTATCCCTTACAGAATATCAAAGAGAATTAATTTTATCTCATACCAAATGATGAAATCAATTGCCACTTTTGAATTAGCTCTGATACCATTTGATAAAATCAATCACCAATCTCTAATACCAATTGATAGAGACCCCCTCGGGGATATCAGTACCCAGAGGTGCATATTTATGATTAAAATACACAACATTCTATAATGAGTGATTTCCAAACTCTCTCGGGCCCAAACCTCCTTAGAAAACAAAGTTATGAAATTTTGTGCTTTGGCACCTTAAGAGCCTCTTCGTATGGCGCTAATATATTCTCTGAAAACCTGAGTCTTTACCTGTCTAGTGCTAAGACACTTTTCCCTTACATGACCGAGCACTATAACTCTTGCACCAAGCTTCTATGCGTCAACTCCTTCCTTCATCGATGACACCTACTCTTTTAGTCCATATGACCAAATCCTCGACCAAGCGCTTATCCCTGTAGCGTTTATACTCTGGAACTTATTCTCGCATGACAAGACATTTGAACCGAGGGCTTATTGAATGCTAGAATACCAGAACCTTCCCAAAATGATGTGAAATTACTCCCTTCTCGTTCCAATATGATGTGATGTGGCTGATACGTTAGTTTCCGCAGGTCGCCTCTTGTGTAGACACCTTTTCTTCAACATGATGTATTTTTGGGTATGCGTTATATTCTTTGCATGAGTAGTAGTGTCTGCGTTGTGTTGGGTGCAACGCCCCTAAGAAAAAAAAGTTTGCCTTGAGAAATGTGTCACATATTTAGGTGGTTTTTTGACACATGGTTTCTTTCCCGATGGTTTTCTATTTTCGGTTAAGGAATTAGGGTTGTTGAATAATATAGGTCATTGGGCTAGGGTTTTGGATGTCGCTGGCTCCTATATGTATATTGTATTGTAAACAATGCAATACCATGAATGAATATAGAATATGTTGGTTTTCTCGATTTGGGTTTCCAGGGGAAAAATCTTTGTGTAATGCTTGTATTTTCCATTGTATCTTTTCTGTTCTTTTACTGAAAATATGTTTACAGTAAATATTGTAGAAGGTTAAAACCTACATTTGGTATCAGAGCTTTGTTGGCTTCAGGGGGATGCCTTTGTGGTCAAGGGTTTGGCTCGGGACTATGATAAGCCTTGTTAGAGTGGGAGATATGTGGTATTGATTTTTCAGGCGAAAAGAAATGGCAAGAAATTCGAAGATGGAGATCGAGAAGTTTAATGGGAAAAGTTTTGAGTTGTGGAAGATCTGTTGGTGGACAAAGATCAGTGGATCGCGGTAGATCCCGGTACTGCACCTACAAGAACTTCAGCAGATGATTGGAAAAAGTTGGATCGGAAGGAAAAGAGCACAATTTGACATGTCTCTCAGATTCAATATTACTGAATGTGTCAGAGGAAGCTACAACCTAGGATTTATGGGATAAGTTGGGAAATTTTTATTAGTCTAAGTGCCTAGTAAATAAACTATTTCTAAGAAAGAAGTTGTATAACTTGAGGATGAGAGATGGAGACTCGGTGGCAGATCATTTGAATGCCTTCAATACTATGGTAAGTCAATTATTATTTGTTGAGATTAAAATTTCAGATGAAGATAAATGCATCATTTTATTGTGTTCTTTACCAGACTCGTGGGATAGTCTGGTTGTGGCCATAGGTAGTAATATAACTTCCTTGAAGTTTGATGAAGTGGTATCATCCTTGTTGTCGGAGGAGTTCAGACAAAATAATATGGAAAGACAGAGAACAAACACATTATTTGCAAGAGGACGTTCCCATGAAAGAAATAGATCTAAGTTCTCAAGTGGGAGATCTAAGTCTAAGGGTAGATCTAAATCTTCCGAAAATTTTGTAAAGGTATGTTGGAGATGTGGAAAAGAAGGGCACTACAAGAAGCAGTGTAGATCCAAAGTTGAGAAAAAGAAGGGATCTGAAGAATCTCCTTCTACAAAAGAAAATACCTCCAAGGAAGAAGGTGGGGATGTGTACTTGGATTCTTCAAGCACACATGCAGATCATGAGGCATGGTTGGTTGAATCTGGTGCATCATTTCATATGACTCCCCACAGGGAGTGGTTTTGCGAATATGAAAGGTATGATGGAGGTAATGTTTTATTAGGTGATGATTCGACAACCAGAATCATAGGAAGAGGAAAAGCCAAGTTGAGGCTCGTAGATGGAAGGATTAGGAAAAGCCAAGGTGTTCTGCACATCCCAAGTTTGGTTAGAAATTTGATTTTTGTAAGCAAAATGGACGATGCAGGGGTACAAACAATATTTGAAAAGGAAACCTGTAAGATGGTTCGAGGAGCAATGGTGTTGTTGAAGGGAGTTCGGTTTGTAACTCTGTATAAGTTGCAAGGAAGCACTATTAGTGATGGGTGTAATAGTTCCATTTTTCTTGATATTGGAGTTGAAGAAGAAATAACTCCTATAGTCTCTGGAGAAAAGGTTATGTTATGGCATATCGGATAAAAGGGTCTTTGACTACTACACGGTAAAGGTATGGTTGAAGGTATGTCTAACTGCTCTCTGGATTTTGATTCCTATGAATATTGTCTATATGGGAATCCGAATCAGGTAAGATTCCCCTCTGGTGCAATGAGGGAAGAAGGAATTTTACAGCTAGTTCCCAATGATGTTTTTGGATCTGTGTCGGTCCCATCATTGGGAAAATATGTGTACCATGTCTCATTTATAGATGAATTCTCGAGGAATACTTGGATATATTTCCTCAGTAAGAAATAAAAAGCCTTTGACAAGTTTAAAGAGTTTAAGGCTCTTGTTGAGAATCAAACAGATAAAAGAATTAAGGTGTTGAGGACAGATAATGGCGGAGAGTTCTGTGGGAATGAATTTGAAGAATTCTGTAAGAAGTGCAGTATAGCAAGGTAGAATACTATTCCATATACACCTCAGCAGAATGGAGTTGCAGAAAGGATGAACATGACGTTGATGGAAAAATAAAGGTGCATGCTCAGTGGTGTTGGGTTAGGGAAAGAATTTTGGGCAGAGGCAGTGGGTATTGCATGTTACATGGTCAACGGATCACCCTCATCAGCGCTGGATGACAAGACTCCATAAGAGGTATGGACTGGTAAGAAACCTTCTCTCACACATCTCAAGGTATTTGGCTGTGATGCATATGTTCATTTTCCAAAGGAAAACATGAGTAAGCTAGATAAGAAGGATGGAAAGTGTATCTTTATTGGATATAAAGATGGTCTCAAAGGTTATAAGATTTGGAACCCATAAAATAAGAAGGTAGTGTACAACCGAGATGTGGTATTTAGAGAAATGAAGGATGCTATTAAACAGGAAGTCCTACCAAGTAAGGAAGAACCCAAGAAAATAGAGTTTGATTTAAAGGATGATGAGTCAGACTCTACAGAAGAACAATAATAATAAGAAGAAGATCCTCATACTCCAGTATTGAGGAGATTGATTCGAGAAAGAAGGCGACCGGAAAGGTATACTCCATCCGATTTCCAAATTTTTCTTTGTCTATTACTGATGATGATCCTAGAACTGTCAAGAAGGCAGTGGATTCAAAGGATGGAAATCTCTGGAAAAGGGCCATGGACGAAGAAATGACATCTTTGGATAAGAATGAGGCTTGGGATTTAGTGGATTTGTTGACTGGAAGAAATCCCATTGGAAACAAATGGGTATTTAAAAAGAAGCTGAATGCAGAAGGAAAAGTGGAGAAATACAAAGCTCGGTTAGTACCAAAGGGTTATTCCCAGGTTGAGGGAATTGATTTTGGTGAGATTTTTTCTCCCGTTGCCAAGTTAAACTCTATAAGTTTTTTGTTATCTGTTGCTGTTGCATTTGATTTTGAAGTAGATAAGATGGATGTGAAGACAACATTCCTACATGAGGATCTGGAAAAAGAAATCTATATGAAGCAACTAGAAGTTTATGTTGTGAAGGGAAAGAAGGAGCTGGTATGCAAGATGAAAAAGTCCCTGTATGGTTTAAAACAATCACCAAGGATGTGGTATCAAAATTTTGATACTTATATGCTCGGACTTGGCTTCACAAGAAGTAAAGAGGATCACTGTGTGTATTTTAAATTAATTGGTGATCATTTGATTTATTCGGTCCCTTATGTGGATGACATGTTGTTGATAGGAAACAAGGATATTATCTAGGATGTGAAAACTCAGTTGTCCTCTAAATTTGACATGAAGGATCTCGGTGCTTGAAATTTCATTTTGGGCATGGAAATTAAAAGAGATCGAAAAAGAGGAAACTCTGGTTAAATCAGAGAAAATATGTCGAGACAATATTACAGAGGTTTAATATGTAGGAATGTAAATTGGTCAAGGTTCCTATTCCTGTTGGTGTAAAGTTATCTGCGGATCAGTGTCCCAAGACACATGAAGAAGAGGAGGACATGTCTCGTGTTCCATATGCAAGTGTATTTGGTAGTTTGATGTATGCAATGGTATGTACTAGACCGAACATTGCACATGCAATGGGCGTTTTGAGCAGGTATATGTCAAAACCAAGGAAGAAGCATTGGACAACAATAAAAAGCGTTTTAAGGTATTTGTGTGGCACTACTAGCTATGGATTGTGATACCAAGGAAGACCGGGATTGGACAGAGTGGTGGATATACATGACATTGTGGATGCATACTGGGTTGGAGATCTGGATCGTAGGAGATCTACAAGTGAGTATGTGTTTAACCTATTTGGAGGAGCAATAAGTTGGATGAGAAAAAGACAGGTTGTACTAGCACTTTCAACTAAAGAAGCTGAATACATGGAAACCACTCATGCAAGTAAGGAAGCAGTATGGTTACAAAGATTGTGTTCAGGTATTGGGTTGGTACAACAAGTTGTAAGGATAGATTGTGATAGTCAGAGTGCAATTTTTCTGGCGAAGAACCCCACTTATCATTAAAAGACAAAGCATATTGATATTCAATATCACTTTGTGAGAGACATGATTGAAGAAAAGAAATTATGGCTGATGAAGGTGGACACTTTGAAGAATGTTGCAGATTCATTAACAAAATCTGTGAGCACTGAGAAGTTCTCTTGGTGTAGAGGATCCATGGGCATTGCTGCCTTGGATTGTTGACTAGGTAACCTTGTAACCCCCTGTATGCAAAGAAAACAACAAGTGGGAGAATGTTGGGTATGTGTTATATTATTTGCATGAGTAATAGTGTTTGCGTTGCATCAAGCGACAAAATCCTCTCGCATGGGGGTTTTGGGGTAGCGCCTCTGAGAAAAAATTTTCTGCCTCGAGAAACGTGTCACATATTTAGGTGGTTTTTCAGCACATGGTTTCTTTGTCGATGGTTTTCTATTTCCGGTTAAGGAATTAGGGTTGTTGACTAATCTAGGTCATTGGGTTAGGGTTTTGTATGTCGTTGTCTCCTATATGTACATTGTATTGTAAACAATGTAATACTATGAATGAATATAGAATATGTTGGTTTTCCCGGTTTGGGTTTCCAGGGGAAAAATATCTGTGTAATGTTTGTATTTTCCATTGTATCTTTTTTGTTCTTTTACTGAAAATATGTTTGCAGTAAATATTGTACAAGGTTAAAATATACATGTATGTCAGGCACCAGATCACTGGAGGTTCTAACTCGCAAATCTCCCACACGACCATGATCTGGTACGACATGCCACTCCTCCACATGGGTCTACTGACATGGATCTACCATGTGTCACTGCCCATTAGGCTACCACGAGTTACCTTGATCCATAAATTTCACATGCTCCATCTGTCAAATGGAATCGAACACATGTCATATGTTGAATGGCCACGTGTCTCTTTGTTATTGACTGTACATGTGTGCTGACATGTACCGAACCCAAACTGTAGGACTTCTCTCAACACTTGGCTTTCCCCGTGCCCAATCCAACATGGTAAGTTTCAAACACTTTCAATGATCCGATCTCCCTCTACATCGTCATTCTTCTATTTAAACGGACGGTCCGATCTACGTTAGCATCAGAATGTCTAGATGTCCTGTGTTTTCCAACCTTCCTTGTGGCCTCGATGACCCAAGATCCGATTAGATCTCCATCATTGATCCTCATTGAAATTATAGTTGGATCGTCTTTCGTTTGTCGGGTTGTTGAATGTCGAATTAGCACTTTCTTCCTATTGTGATCTCGATCTGATCACAATCAATGTTCACTATTGACCCCGCTAAGATTTAATGGTCAGACCTTCTTTGCAATGTCCACCCTAGAACATAGCTATTGTGCTCGTTCCGGTCCTGATTCTCACATCCACTGTTGATTTGGATCATGACTGGATGATCTGATTTACTTTAGATGTTGGGTGTCATACATCCTAACTCAACTTCTCCTCGCTTGCTTCCAATATGATGGAATCTATAGTCAGGGTTATCCCCGACGAAGATCTGACAAAGTAGGTCTCTTTCTCCTTCTATTATATCACTTGGGGTGATCTAGATCGTTGATCCTTCGAGTGATCAATGATTGACGGTTGTTGTGTCTTCTGCCGCGCTTCAAACCTGCAAACACTCCCTCTTACCTACATACAATGCTAAATAAGCATACAAAGGTTACTCTATGATTTCAATGAATCACACTTCATCCTTTGATGCACAAAGACTCCATATAATCACACATGGATTCTATTAATGAATATGTGCATCAATTGTACAAAGGCCTTCTCACATTCTGGGCCCGATTTACATTTTTTTGGCCTCTAATTGGCATGTTGGCCACACTTGGACTCTTTCACACTCACACCTCTCACTCTATCTCGACACGCACATCTACCATCCCTATGATGCCCATAGGCTTACAATTTTTACCATGGAAGGTCTCCTTCCAACTCATCAACAAATCCCTAATATTATGCAACTAATACCCATAATAGTACTCTCGTACTTTACAATCGAATCCTCCATACATAGGATGATATTTCTAAACCCAACTATTTTCTCAATTAATCCTTTATCAATTAGGGAAAAAAAAACTTATCCTTCTATAATCCAACTAAAATCCTTCTAGAATCCAACTAAACCATGCCAAATTACATTAATTCAAAGTTTAGGGAACCCACTCCCTTAGTAAATTTCAAGACCCCTAGGTCCAATCAACATGGTTGATCTTGGAGGTGAAACGCTCCTGCATCATGTCATGTCAAAGGAGTCAACAAGTTGCTTCTTCAATCTAAGAATGAGATCAATGTTATTTCCAATTATGATAAGGTCATCAACATATAAAACAATAATCAATGTGTTTCCGTAAGTATGGAATACATATAAGTTGTGATCATATTCACAACATTTGAAACCAAGTCGAAGAAATAAACTGTCAATCTTAGCATACCAAGCTCGGGGATATTGTTTCAAACCATAAAATGGACTTCTTGAGTTGACAAACCATGGTAGATTCTGTCACAAAACCTCACAAAACTAGAAGGTTGTTCTATGAAAAATTCTTCAGATAGTTCACTATGAAGAAAGGAACTCTTCACATCCATTTGATGGATCTACCATCCAAATCAAGCAACAAGAGAAATAATCAGTGGAATAGAGTTCATCTTTACAATAGAGGCAAAGGTCTCAGTGCATTTGATGCCTTATTATTGAGAAAATCCCTTCACAACCATGCGATCTTTATGATGTTCAACAACACTTTCAGAGGTAAATTTGGTCCTATAGACCCATCGACACTTCACAACATTCTTTCCTTGTGGTCAAGAACTAATTTCCAAGTGTGATTTTTTGACAAAGAATCCATTTCTATATGTATGGTCTTCTTCCATTCAAGATGACCTTGGGCACCTGAGTAGGTAACAAGATCAAAACATTCAAGTACACGAGCATTGATGCAATGATGACATATTTCTTTTGACTTTGAGTTTTTTGGCATGGAGAAATATTATTGACATCAGGTCCAACAACTTCAATGATCTTGGCAACCCATCTGGGAAGACAAGAAATGGGTGAACTATTCTTCATTGCATAAGGTTGATTAGAAGTCGGAACAATTTCAGTCGATGGAGAAGGTGGATCAGTCGAAAGAGATATTGACTGAACAAATTTACTCAGAGTTCGATGGTTAAGTCAAAATAGGAACAAAGTTTGACTGTCTAGTCAAGGAACTGAGAAATGAAATAGGAGAACCATATTTGGAAACAACATCAAAGTGATCATCCCGTAACAATATGGAGGAGGCATTCAACAACTTGATGCCATAATACTTCTCATCAAACGATGCATTTCATTCTAATAATTATTTTTTGTTTGACATGGTGAAAAAATCGATAGGATTTAGACTCTTTAGAGTAGCCCATCATGATGTAAGCATGCCTCTTTGCATCCAACTTCTTTATGCAATCATCATAAATATGAGCACAAGAAACACATCCAAACACACAGAGGTCGTTGACTGAGGGATTCCTTCCACACCATAGTTCGATTGGAGTCACCAAAGGAACAACTCGACTCGATATGCGATTGAGCAAATAGTTTTCACAATAGACAACATCAACCCATAAGTGAGGAGGAAAATCTTTGTCTTGCAAAAGACATCTAGCCATTTCGACTAATGTCTGATTCTTGCATTCTACAATGTCATTATGTTGAGATGTATGAGGAATCAACTGTTTCTAGTCAATACAAGATCAAGTTAGGCTTTATTCAAAAGGTCGATTAACATACTCACCACCATTGTCTGATCTCATGAACTTGATGGGCCGACCACATTGCTTTTAAGAAAAGGCTCTAAATTCTTTGAACTTTTCAAAGACAAGGTTCTTATCCTTCATAAAGTAAACCCAAGTGAAACAAGATAAATCATCAATGAAAGTCAAGATATACCTTGCACCTGCTAGGGAAGATAGTTTGATGCACCAAAGATCATTGTGAACTAGCTCCAAGAGATTCTATGCTTGCCACTCTTTTCAAGAGTCAAAGGGTGCACAATGATCCTTTTGAAACACACATCCTTTAGAGACTCCATCAGGGAGTAAAAATTCGAGTAAATCGGAAACCATATTCTGAGTAGCCATCAACTGCAGACTTTGAAAATTAAGGTGTTTGAGTCGTTCATGCCAATTTTGACTTCATTCATTAGTGTGAGAAACAAGCGCAATCGGTTTAGATTCTGGTCGAGTCATGTCACAAAATTTATACAAACTGTCCTTCAGGTCAAGAAACCCTCTGGCGATAATCGATCAAACTTTCTTCATATCTCGAACAAAGAATTGATTTGGTCAAAAGTCCACAATTTTACCTGTCTATGTTAACTGAGAAACCAAAAACAGATTGGCACTGAGGTTTGGTACATGATAGATGTCGACAATTATCCCATGTCGATAGGAAACATCACCCTGACCAACAATATCGAGAGAAAAATAATCAACAACATAAATCTTCCTCTCCGTGGTTTCATCTAAGGAGGTGAAGAAGAAGTGTCTTTAGCCATATGATGAGTGCACCCAGAGTTGACTACCCATTTTTTCTACACAAAGTGAGATAACAAGGCTTGAGAAGTTCCAACTTGGAAGGTGAAATTATTAGTGGGTTGATGAATAATAGACACGTCTCCTTCAAAGAATTTAACCTTCTCTTCTAAATCGTCTCACTCTTTATAATAGACCTTCTCCACATGTCTAGTCTTTCCACAATACTGACATATCTTATTTTTTTTACTTTGACTGGGTGCATTTGTCTGCCCTTTTTGTTTCTGGTTCAGGAATACAAGTCTTGTATAGGGGTATTAGTCCATCCTCTTTCTTTGTGATTCAACTTGTCCTTTTCCTTGAGCAAGTGAGCTTGATGTTTACCAGCAAGCTTTCCTTCGTCAAGCAATTTATATTGATTAGTGATTAATAGGACGCAAAAAGATTCAACGTGTAATCCTTACCATATTATTTGCATGCCTTCTAGTTGGTGTGAAAAGTCGAAATGAACACGTCGAATGGTGTTCTTAAATTCATTAGGACCAACTTGATGAGTTGTTCGTCTTTCTTTTGATAGTTCTTTCCACATTTTCTCAATTCCGACTGCAATTCCTTCACATGCTCCAAATAGTGCTCTATTCTATCAAAATAATGAGGATATGGAGAGATCAACTCTTTATTCAATTGCACGATGTGGCTTTCATCAACTCTGTCAAAAAATGACTTCAACTTCTTCCAAAAATGATGAGGGAAGTCGATTCTATTGATGTGAAAATGAATCTCCCATGAGATATAGGTTGTGATGACCCGTACAACCTCATTCTTATTTCCATCAACAACAAACTTTTCCTGATCGTATGTTGGATATGGAATCATAGTCTTCATATACTTCCACAGTCCTTTACTCTTTAGTAGGGTTTCCATGTTTGGTGTGAATACTGCATAATTTGATCCATTCATAATTATGAGAGCGATCTTCGAAGCCATCTTCTATATTTAGACGGATCATATCTTTTTCCACAAGTTACAATCTATAGATCACCAACCCAGATTCAATCACACAACAAATCAGACTGAACACGATTTGCGTACAATAGGCGAGGTCACAACCATCAATTCTGATACCATGTTGGGGATTGGATGTAACCTGATATGAATAAGATAAACATAAAAGTAGATAATCAAAGAGAAATGATTTTTTGAATACAAAAGGTGGTGTCTAAAGACAGAATTACAATACTTAAGCACAACGCATTGTCATCGGAACATCACAATGCATATTTGAGATATTGTATAAAACAACGATATAGGCATGTTGATGATGACCCATCGGGTTTGCTATTTGTAGCTTCAATATCTAACCAACTTCCTTGGAATCAGGAATATCTTGTCCACATATAATTGTTGGTGGTTAGAGTTGACTTAGTCAAATCCACATTGTCTAGTCAGCTCAAAAAATATGCTCGACCCCACTGTCTATGTGTCCAATTCGTAGTCGTTTTCTCAACTGGTTGATCTACTAACCAATTGTCTTCAACTTTTGGATGACTTTCCGATCGAAAAAATTGTCGACTACTCAATAGACTGATGTAGAGATCTGTTTGATCGCTTGACTGTATGATGTAGAGATCTGGTTGATCTCCCAACTAACTGATTCCATGAGAAGTGTGATGAACTATTAGAACTTGATGTTCCAATAAGTTTGAAATCCCCCCCCCCCNGACTTGTTTTGAAGGAGTTAATCAATGATTGTATGCTTTGAAACCAAATGTTATGAACCAAATTCCCCAAATAGCATAAAAATAGAAAGAATAACTAACTCCACACATTTATAATGATAAAGAGTCAATAAATAAAAAACCACTTTGAGGGGGAAACCTCTCTTTACAGTATGAAACAAACCATACACAAGATGGGTGGGTCTGCGACTAGGATTTCCCTGGCCGCAGACCCATTTTTTTTTATTTTTCTTTTTCTGAAGCTCACACATTGTACCTGGACGTAGTTCATATTCTGAAGCTCGCACACAAGGATTGATCTATCTTTTCTCTTGGAGTTAGTATGATGTCTGCCTTAACTATCGAAGCCTCCTACTCAACATTTTTTCCCTGCTGTGGTGTCCTTCTCTGGGTATATCTTCTCTGCGGGGAGTTCTTGCTCTATTTTATGTGGATCGAGGTCTCTTCTTTGGATGTGACGGGTTCTATGATGGTGGGCATGTGATCAGGGGATCAAATTTTGCTCAAAATTTCAAAGTGCTCAAAATGCGACGAAATCAGTGCCTTTGCGTCCATCTCGTCTTCCTGATTCCGGCAGTATATTTACTTTGTCAAATGGGCTCCGTATCGAGAAGATATCGTGTTCTGTTTGTCAGGTCAAACAGGCAAAAATTTTGGTGTTGACTGTACAGTCCGTACAGTCCATACAGTTTGATGTGGCAGGACCGTACAGACCGTACGGATGACGTGGAAACATCTGGTTGGTTGACAGTTGTCGAATCTGGAAGTGACACGTGTCCGTTGGGTGGTAAATGGTATGAGGACGTGGCCCAATCCGTGGGCGCCACGTGTCACTCGTTGTTTGGTTTATGGTTGTTGTGTAAAACTATGGGAGTCCGCGGGGTTTGACCCCTGGACCTCCCCCACTATGTAATGCCTTCGCATAACCGTCCAGCCAATGCGCCCACACTATATGACTTAACATATAACCATTCACAATGTTTATAAAGTCATATAATTGTATAAATGGGCGGGGGTTGGGTCGGGGCTTAGCCCCAACCCGTGGTCCTATTCATTGTAATGTGACCTATTGTTATATTGCGCGCGGGTGTTAATACAACAGAGTTCGGTTTATGTTGTATGACATGGTTATATGGTTTTCCATGTGACCATGTATGGAGCGCGGGGGGGAGTTACACCGTTGTAACCATATTAACCACATTTTTCCATGCACGCGGTCCTATGAGCCATATGCCCAAGTGCCTAGGCAGTTAGGGGCTTGCGCGCCCTTAACCGTTCTACGGTTTGCACCATTGGCACGGTTGCACCCGGTGCTGGGTTTTCATGCTTTATATTGCGTGTGAGCCAGGTTCAATCAACAAGGGTACGTTTTGTAGATGCAGAGATAGCAAGCTTGAAGGGGGGACTTCCAGGAGGCCTAACTTCTTCGTTTTTCGACCGATTGAGGTGTCGAAAGAGCCCAGACAGGGGTTTTGGAATGCTCTGAAGCCATTGGAGCAGTCGGTTTGTCATTTTGAGCATTGTAAGACATGTTTTTGAGAACTTTTGAGCAATTAATAATAATGATCCATTGGAAGCTGGACCAGGAGATGTAGCCTAAGAGAGGGGTGAACTCCTTTATCAATTGCTGTGTTTATGTGCTTATGTTCATTGATTATGCTGTTGTCTATGTGTAATTTGCATAAGTAATCCTTTAATCTATGTGTTGCAAACTGATCCTTTTTCTTTAAACACATAACATTTACATTGCAAATAATTTCAAGTATTTCAAGTCTTCTTCATTTTTAGATCAAGTTGGTATCAGAGCACTGGTTTTTGAAGACTTGATTGTTTGCAAGTTTTGTTTCTGATGCTCACAAGGTTGAAACTCACAAGAGGAGAAGGTCAACTTGTGGAGCCAAGTTATCATCCGAAAAGGAGGGAGCATATACCATCACTGCAAGTTTCAGGGAGGCATTCACCAAGTATGGCTCATGCAGAAAGTCATGAACGCTGGCAAAAGAGGAAGATCTCAGACAAGCTGTCATGGAGTTGAGATATATGATGAAGATCTTGATGGAACAGAACATATTGTTGCAGGGTGAAGGCTCCAACCCTTCAATGCATAAGGGAGGCGGTGGTGACAAAACTCCAGACGGAAATGGAGGGAATGGTGCTTCTCCACCACCCTCTCCTCCTCCATCTTCTTCTTCTTCTTCTTCTACCAGTTCAAGACCTATTCCGAACTCTCCAAAAGGGCATGGTAAAACTCCTTCGCAAATTCCTTCATTAAAGCTTGATATAAAATTCGAATTGCCAATATACAATGGAGAAGTTAATGCTGAGAAGTTAGATAATTGGATACGTCAAATTGAAGTATATTGTAGAATACAGAAAAT
>ML816159.1:28521-41535 GCA_009831015.1 Picea engelmannii | reverse complement strand
CTTTGGGATGAACATTTACACTACATTCAGCATGCGTACAATCGAGCTAAGCACTCTTCGACTCAAACGTCGCCATTTGAGGCATGTTTTGGCTATTTGCCCAAGTCGCCTTTAGATTTTATCTTTGGGAAAGATATTGCTATCAATGGTCAATATGACATTGATAGGGCAGAGAAGTTCATTGAACAAATTCAGTCGATACATCAGGTGGTGCAAGAGCAGTTGGAAAAGAGTCAGGCCAAGTACAAGACGAGACATGACAAGCATTGTGTTGATCACAGTTTCGAAGTTGGAGATGAAGTTTGGCTTTACATCAGCAAGGAGAGGCTTAAAGGGGAAGGTAAAAAGTTGAAACCGATTCGATATGGTCCTTTCAAGATTGTTGACAAGATTGGTAACAATGCTTTTCGTCTAGATTTGCCTCCTTATATGCAGATGTATGCAGTTGTTAATGTTAAGAATTTGAAGTTGTATGAGCCTCCATTGATTGATGATCAAGGAGAGCATGTTCAGATTCCTTCCATAGATGATTTTTCTCCAGAGTATCTAACAGAACTGCAGGAAGATACCATCCTTGACAGGAGAATGCGAACTTCGAAATGAGGAAATGTGGAGTATTTGCCAGTTGGTCTTAAAGGGATGAATCCAAGCAAGGCCAAGTGGATTGAGGTTGGAAGAGTGAGGGAACTATACCCTCATCTTCACATAGACTGAAATAGTCTTTTGGAGGTCCAAAAGCTTCCCAATGGGGAGGTGTGATCAGGGGATCAAATTTTGCTCAAAATTTCAAAGTGCTCGGAATGCGATGAAATCAATGCCTTTGCGTCCGTCTCGTCTTCCTGATTCCGACGGTATATTTACTTTGTCAAATGGGCTCCGTATGGAGAAGATATCACGTTCTGTTCGTCAGGTCAAACATGCAAAAATTTTGGTGTTGACTGTACAGTCCGTACAGTCCGACGTGGCAGGACCGTACAGACCGTACGGATAATGTGGCAACATCTAGTTGGTTGAAAGTTGTCGAATCCGGAAGTGACACATATCCGTTGGGTGGCAAATGGTATGAGGACGTGGCCCAATCCGTGGGCGACACATGTCACTCGTTGTTTGGTTTATGGTTGTTGTGTAAAACTATGGGAGTCCGCGGGGTTCGACCCCGGGACCTCCCCCACTATGTAACACCTTCGCATAATCGTCCAGCCAATGCGCCCACACTATATGACTTAACATATAACCATTCACAATGTTTATAGAGTCATATAATTGTATAAATGGGCGGGGGTTGGGCCGGGGCTTAGCCCCGACCCGTGGTCCTATTCATTGTAATGTGACCTATTGTTATATTGCGCGCGGGTGTTAATACGACGGAGTTCGGTTTATGTTGTATGCCACGGTTATATGGTTTTCCATGTGACCATGTATGGAGCGCGGGGGGAGTTACATCGTTGTAACCATATTAACCACCTTTTGCCATGCGCGTGGTCCTATGAGCCATATGCCCAGGTGCCTAGGCGGTTAGGGACTGGTGCGCCCTTAACCGTTCTACGGTTTGCACCGTTGGCACGGTTGCGCCCAGTGCTGGGTTTTCATGCTTTATATTGCGTGTGAGCCAGGTTCAATCAACAAGGGTGCGTTTTGTAGATGTAGAGACAACAAGCTTGAAGGGGGGACTTCCAGGAGGCCTAACTTCTTCGTTTTTCGACCGATTGAGGTGCCGAAAGAGCCCAGACAGGGGTTTTGGAATGCTCTGAAGCCATTGGAGCAGTCGGTTTGTTAGTTTGAGCATTGTAAGACATGTTTTTGAGCACTTTTGAGCAATTAATAATAATGATCCATTGGAAGCTGGACTAGGAGATGTAGCCCAAGAGAGGGGTGAACTCCTTTATCAATTGCTGTGTTTATGTGATTATGTTCATTGATTATGCTGCTGTCTATGTGTAATTTGCATAAGTAATCCTTTAATATATGTGTTGCAAACTAATCCTTTTTCTTTAAACACATAACTTTTACATTGCAAATAATTTCAAGTATTTCAAGTCTTCTTCATTTTTAGATTAGCATGGCTCGTAATGCCCAGATCGTTCTTTACTTTCCCGGATCAAATTTTATTTTGGGCGGAGGTGCCTTTCGGTGCTCATGTCCTCTGTTTTTCCTTTCCTTTGTTTCGTCATATTCTTGTGGCAGATCATCTTGAGTGAGTGCACAGATCTAGGGTTGTCTCAGTGCTTAGATCTCCTGCTTTGTTCCACTCCTGGCTTGCGGTTCCCCTCTCTAGTTTATTTGGTTTTTTCAGGGTTTTATGTATGCTCATATATGGTTCCTATTGGTCGTTACCGATGTTTTTTCTCTCCTTTTTGTTAGGGGTTGTTCCAGAGCTTTGAGGTCCTTTCCTTGGGCATGCAGGGAGTAGTGGAATTTTGAGGTCCTTTGAGAGGGCGTGCAACTTATGGTCTCCTCTTTTTGGTTGAGGTTTTCATCGATGTTGTAGCTATCTGGTTTTGTTGTTGTGAGGGTTTCATACCACTCTGACCTCGTCCAAATAGCCACCAGGGTTTTCTTGGGATTTATTTTTTGGGGTTATTTCTATGGCGAGACTTCTTGACTCGGAGTTTCCGGCCTATTTGGGGTTTCTTCCCAATTTATGTACTTATATTTTCTTGGTGGCTTACCATCCATATTTTGTGTCCCTTTGGGAGCTTTCTACCCAAGTTTGGGTCGTTCTTAAGCCACCTATAGAATGTAATTTGGTTCTCTTCGGATGAATAGAATACGTTTTTTTCCGTGGAAAAAAAAACCTCTCTTTACAATATATCCAATGCGCAAGAAAAGATGCCTATACAAATGAATCTCCTTTATTATAAATAGGAGATAAAGTGAACATGATGTAACCTACCACTAACCCAACCTAACCATAAATAATATACTAATAATGAATGAGGGTTAGGGCCTTAACATAAAGTGAACCAAGCTTATGTGGGTTTAAAAAATATGACCAATGTTGGTCAATTTTACAATGACTCTGACCAAACTTGTGTTAGGATGTGATATTTAATTGTTCGAATATTAAGTGATCATTTATTGGCATTTTAGTGGCCAACCTATGTTCTCAAAGTTTCTCTTATTATATCATGTTTCCTTCTTTTTGTTTTCAAGTCGAGGATAAGGAGGAGTGTTATGATCTTAAATGTTGTCTTATTATGTCATATTTTCTTCTTTGTGTCATTTGTGTCTTCAAGTCAAGCAAAAGGAGGGGTTTTAGTTTCATGGTGTTAATGTTACCATGGTCACACTTGTAAGATTTTTTCGACCTTTGAGGTGTCATGGTGATAACACTTCCTTGGTGACACTTGTGAGATTTTGATGGCCATTATGTGGTCTCATTAGGTTACATAAGTGCCCCTACTATGGTGTTAGGGTTAAGCTTCTTGATATAAAGGTTAATATTTATGATAATCCAATCTAGGGTTATCTTCTAACTTTAACACCTATATTAATGAGGTACCTCTACCTCATTTGTCATCAAGGCATTAAGAATGTTCAAGTAATCATATTATACACATTAGTGTATTGCGTTTGGTTATGGATTACATTGAATATTATTAGGTTAACACTATGAACAACTTTTGAAATTTTATTATCTAAAGTATTATATATTTCATGTACCGGTTCTAGCAAGTTTGAATTCATTTGACTCGTTAAACTTTCTTTCCTTTCTTCATTAAACAATAAAAAAATTGGTATCTTTAAATTAAATGCATAAAAGAGTATAAATTGAACTTTTCCTTGGAAGTGTAGAAATTGTATTTAAAATTGTAAGCTTGAAATATCTTACAACTAATTATAGATTAAAATAATCATATACTTGGACATTCATCAAGGAAGAAGGCTAAATGCTTTACAAATTTGAATTTTTTTGGTTTGTCATCATCGAAAACTGACTATGCAATCTTTGTCAAAATTACAATTTTAGATTGATAAAGTTGTTGTTTTTAATGTAGAATTGGATTCAAACCCTAAAAATACCCCTATTGCAACCAAATTGTGCATTCTTAAAATTTGACATTTGGAATTCCATGTATCGAAAATTATTCTTACTAAATTTTAGGTTAAAATAACTAATACCCCTTCAAGTTATTTTGAGATGTCGTTAAATAGAAAATTTGTAAAACGTTTAAACTACGATATCATCATATGTTAATTTCACTATGTGACTAGTAGAGAAGCTTGGAATCTTTTTTAACTTTTTAACTTCAATATTAGGAACTTGCTAAGAGAGCCCTTCAAGTGAATCATGTTGGTTCCATAAAGAGTCTATGGTTATAATTGACTTTTGAGAGCTTGAAAATGAATAATAAATGATGGTTTTTCAATGATAATGTAGTAATCCAAAAATTGAAATTTGTTGAATTCTTAACTTTATTCAATTCTTTTTTTTTTCTCTCCAATTGATTATCTATAGGAAGTGAGATAAACTTAAAACCCTTTTGGGAATATACTGAACATAATTTTAACCCAAGTACGATAAGGTGTGTTGGAAATATTGTTGTCATTGATGTCAAAGACATTGGGAAACTATAGATTTCCAAGATAAAGATGGCAAGATGGAGATTCTTGGAAATATTGTTTTTGGATTTTTTATGCCAAGTTTGGATACCCTATCTTTGAAGGAATTTGAACTCTAAAGACCTAGCTCAAATGGGAGTATAGGATATATGGTTGAAAATTTTATTCCAATACCTTTCCAACGATATATGACACTCCTTATAACTCCATAGGAATGAGAAGATATAAAATATTATTTTAGGTTGGCCCAACTAGAAAGTATAGGTTGATCCAACCAGTTTTACAAGTCAGCCCCATAAGTGGACGGAAAAACACTATAAATACAATATAGATGTGTGCATTTGAAGAGTATCCAAGCAAGAAGAGAAAGTACAAGTGCACAAAAGAGATATGATGTGTGTAAGAGGAACCGATGAATATTCTTGGGGACTAAACGTGCACAAGAGGAGTTTTCTTAGAGTTTTAAGGGTGAACTATGAAGGAATAAAGTCTATGATGCTGCAAAGTGTGTTGTTTTGAGGTTTTGATGTTGTACTATGGAATTATATTATGGTAATGATGTTATGAGGTTCGCTAGGGCATGAAGGGTAAATCTAACTTGGGTTTGAAGCTATGTCTAGGGTATGAAGCAAGGAGAGGCACTAGAGAATGAAAGTTAATGGTATGATGATGATGTGAAATGCACGAGGTATGGAACATGTAGCTGAATTAAAAAGTACTCTATGTATGAATATCTTATATTGGTACCTATACAGGTCTTACTGAGTTGGTGCTTAGCTGAGGAGATTGGTGTCTCTATTAGGTTGGTACATACACAATATCTTGTTGAGTTGGTGCTTAGATGAAGATATTGATGTCTCTAGTAGGTTGGTGCCTACAAGATTTGTAACAATAGGTTGGTGCCTACAAGATTTGTAACAATAGGTTGGTGCCTACATGCATTTATAAAGATAAGTTTTTGTGGTTTTCTCCCAGAAGGGTTTCCAAATTAAACTCTTTGTACCATGATTTGAGTTTACATGCATTTACTGTTTGAAATTTAATGAATTGTTGATGAATTTACAATTAAAGTAAAAAGTATCTTATACTGAATCACCCCCCCTCTTAGTATAAGAAAAATTTCAACAATTGGTTTCAGATCAAGTTCCTTTAGAAACAATCTAACCACTAGAAGGTAGATCTCAGAAGCATACATGGCCGATCAAGAAGGTTTCTCCACAAACATGGTTTCGTTGTTTGATGGAACAAAATATGCCTTCTTGAACACAAGGATACAAAAATATCTAATGTACCTTGGGTTTGATTTTTGGGAATCACTCGTGACTGGTTATACAACCCCAACAACTCCACCAACAAGTGTGGTCAAGAAAAATCCTAGTGAAAATAATTCAAAATCCATTAATGCAATCATTTGTGTTCTATCATAATCCAAAATTTTCAAGGTGATGCATTGCAGATCGAAAAAATAAATTTGGAAAAAGCTTCAAACTATTTATGAAGTGATGACAAGGTTAATAAGGCAAAGCTCCAAACTCATAGAAGATAATTTGAGATCCTAAAAATGAAACATGAAGAGAATGTTGTAGCCTATATTCTCCATGCCGATGAAATTGCCAACACCATCAAAGGACTTGGTGAAAATTTTGAAGAACCGATGATTGTACAAAAGGTGTTAAGGTCATTCCACTTAAGATTTGAATCAAAATTTTCCAGCATTAAAGAAATGAAGGATATTGATTCATGAACAATGTATGAATTGAATTGGATTCTCACTACATATGAGATGAGGAAATAAAGAGAAAATCCATCACCGAAGGAAGTAGATTTCAAACCATCAAAGAAGATTAAAGGACACAAATCATGTGATTGTTCCAACCATGAATCAGATACAGAAGAAGCACAATTCGTGAGAGAGCTAAAAAGAGGATTTGACAAATACAAAGATAAGCTAACCTTCAAATGTTTTAATTGTGGTAGGGTAGGACATTTTTATGCTAAATGTCCATATGAAAAAAGGGAAGATGATAATGATGAAGAATAATATAACAATAAAAGAAAATCTTATAAACACAAAAGAGGAAAATACACTAAGAACAAGATTCTTTACTCTATAAAGGAGAATAGCTCATATGAAGAAAATGATGGATATGTTTCTGATATTAACAAAGAAGAATTCCTCTTCATGGCCATGGATACAATGTCTACTAATACATAAAATGAAGACAATCAGAAAGAAAAATAATATTAAGAAGAAGAACACATTGATGGGGAAGTGAATCTTGAAGTATAACTCGTTAGTGCCTTAGAAGAAATAGATACACTCAGGGGAAATAATAAAAAGAAGAAAGAACAATTACAAAAATATGAAAAGAAAGATCATGATATTGATGAAACAAAAAAAAATAGTTATCATCCTGGAGACTCAACTAGAAGAGGCAAAAATGATAGAAAAAGTGGTGAGAAGGCAATTGGAAAAAAAAAGGGAAGAAATTTACGAGAAGCTAGGGGATGAAATCGTTTCCTTAAGAAATGAACTAGAGAAAAAAATTGATCAATAGAGTAGAATCTTGAAATTTGGAAAAAGAATTGAAATATTAGATAATATTCTCAGTTACCAAAGGTCACCATTCATCAAGACAGGTCTTGGTTACGACGAAAAACAAAATACCCTCGAGGGTGATGCAAGCACTAAGGTCACAAAGCCATCAGAAAAGGAAAACGAAGAAAAGCCTAAAAGCTATGCTAATATTCTCAAAGGTTCCATCAACAATGAAAGAAACAACAGAAAAGGAAATGATGACCAGTAGAAACTTGATTCTTCTCACAAGAACAAAAATAATGAGTTTAGAATATTTATTCCACCAAGAAGGCCTTTCACAACCTGGTACCAAAATCCTGTTCTTGGCTATTGTTTTTCTTGTGTTAATTTTGGTCATAAATCACCAGATTGTAGAGCTTATGTAAGAAGTGATAATGTGAGAGATAGAAATGGAGTTTCTTATAAGACCTCAAAGAATGATTATGTGAGAAACAAAACTAAAAGTTCTCATGGATTTGTTGATAGAAACTAAAATTCATTTGCTCCCCTACTTGACCAAAATATTGAATGTTATAAGTGCAATAACTATGGACACATAGAATGTTACTGTAGAAACAACATAATGAAGTCTCCTAAGCAAAACATGGAAGAAGGTGTTCTTACCAAGCATTGAGAATAATACACAAAGGTGTGGAAACGGAAGCAAGAAAAACCAAAGAAGGAAGAATGTGGACTTGTAATGTATGCTCAAGACAAAGGAAGAAAATGGTACGTTGATAGTGGATGTTCAAGACACATGATAGGTGATCAGAACAAATTTATCACCCTAAAGGAAGAAAAAGGAGGTAGTGTTACCTTTGGGGATAATGCTTCTGTAAGGATAGTTGGAAAAGGTATTGTTAGTCTTGATAATGGAAATAATAAAATACATAATGTCTTGTATGTTGAAGGGTTCAAACAAAATCTTCTAAGTGTTGGTAAAATGTGTGATCAAAGTTACAACCCACATTTCATTCTAAATGATGTGATATAAGTAAAGCAAGTTCAAGAAGATTAGTGGAAAATGAAAATAGAACCCTGAGCAATGTATACGTTCTCGATGAAGTTCAAGGAGAAAAATGTTGTATGGGACAAGTAAATGAAAATTGGTTATGGCACAGAAGGATGAGTCATATAACTTTGACAATTTAGTAAAAGTCAACAAGACACAAGCAATAAGAGATATGCCAAGGATCTCAAAACCTACTGATACTATTTGCAATCCATTTCAGCATGAGAAGTAGATAAGAGTTAGTTTCAAAATAAATGAGTACTCAACATCAAAGCCATTGGAACTTGTACACACATTCCTCTACAAGCCAACAAGAACACAAAATTTAAAAGGTGAGAGTTATTTTATGTTTCTTATTGATGAATATACAAGAATGACATGGGTGACATTTCTTAAAGAAAAATCTGAAGCATTTGAGAAGTTTAAAGATTTCAAATCCCTACTTGAAATGAGACTGATTTAAAAATAAAGTGCTTAAGTTCAGACAGAGGAGGTGAGTTTACCTCTTATGAAATTGATGAATTCTGTGAGAATTGTGGAATCGATAGACATTTTTCAGCAACAAGGACTCCACAACAAAATGGAGTTGTAGAAAGGAAGAACATAACTGTACAAGAAATGGATAGAACAATGTTGAATGAATCCAAACTACCAGACAACTTTTGGAGAGAAGTAGTCAACACGACGATCTGCATTTTTAATATAGCACAAATTAGAGTGAATAATAGCAAGACACCTTATGAATTATGGAAAGGTATACCAACCACAATCAAATGATTCGAAGTATTCAGGAGCAAGTTTTATATAAATAGAAATGAAGATAATTTAGGAAAGTTTTATTCTAGAATAAATGAAGGTATCTTTCTTGGCTATGCAATTGGAAGCAAGGCCTACAAATGCTACGACAAAAGACTGCACAATGTTTTAGATAGTATTGATGTAAGAGTGGATGAATCAATACCTCAAAAGGAAAATTCACAAACAAATTAAGATCCAGAGGACAAAATATACAGAGAACAAGAAAAGGAAGAAAAAGAGGAAGAAGAAAAGAAAGAACAAGAATAAATAGAACATCAATATCCAAAGACACCATCTAGATTTGTTCAAAATCATCATCCAAAAAATCAGATTGTTGGTGATATAGATACAAGATTTCATACTAGAAGAAGATTGAACTTTTATTTGCTATCTAAAATAGAGCCGAAGAAGTTTGCACAAGCTAGTGAAGATAAGCATTGAATCAATGCTATTAAAGAAGAATTAAATCAAATTGAAAATAACGAGACATGGGAACTTGTGTCCAGACCAAAAGACAAGAATGTGATTGGCACCAAATGGGTTTTCATAAACAAATTGGATGAAGATGGAAAAGTAGTAAGAAATAGCGCAAGATTGGTCTATAAAGTGTATGGTCAAGTTGAGGGTATTGACTTTGAAGAAACCTTTGCTCCAGTTGCAGGATTATTAGCAATCATAATTTTTTTGGCATTTGCATGTTTCAAAAAATTCAAAGTCTATCAAATGGATATCAAGTCAACCTTTCTAAATGGAAATTTAGAGGAAGAAGTATATATTGAACAACCAAGATGATTTCAATTATCAAAAAACACATATCATGTATGCAGACTAAAGAAAACATTCTATGGACTAAAGCAAGCTCCCAAAGCTTGGCATTCAAGACTTAAAAAATACCTACAACAACAAGGCTTCAAGAGAGGAGTTGTAGACAACAATATTTACATCAAAACAAACAATAAAAATAAGTTAATCATTGCGGTTTATGTGTATGATATCATATTTGGAAGTAATGTTGATATAATGAGCCAAACATTTGCATAAGAAATGAAAAACGAATTTGAGATGTTCATGCTTGGAGAATTGTCATTCTTTCTAGGGTTGCATATTTCTCGATCCAACAAAGACATATTCATTTCTCAGACCAAATATATCAAGGAAATGTTGAATAAATTCAGAATGGAAGACAATGCACCTATCAGTACACCCATGATCACATGATATTGAGCAAAGATGATGAATATTCAGAAGAAAATCAAACACTGTACAGATCAATGATTGGAAACTTGCTATATGTGACAACATCAAGGCCAGAAATCATGCAAGCAGTAGGATTGGTTGCAAGATTTCAATATGCACCAAAGGAGACACATGTGCAAGTAGTAAAAAGAATATTCAGATATTTGAAGGGCACATTGGACTTTGAATTGTGCTATTGAAGAAGTAAGGACTTCACTCTAACAACATATACATATGTAGATTGGGCATGAAGTATTGATGAATAGAAAAGTACCATTGGAGGAACATTCTTTCTAGGAAACTATCTAGTATCATGGTTGAGCAAGAAGAAAAATTCAATTTCTCTATCCACAACATAAGATAAATATATTGCAACAAAAACATGTTGCACACAAGTTCTTTGGATGGAGCTGAAATTGAAGGATACCAAGGTAGAATATTATCATCCAATATCAATCATCTGTGACAAGACAAGTGCAAACAACATTTCAAATAATCCTATTATGCACTCAAAGACGAAGCATATTCTCATCAAGTGCCACTTCCTAAGAGAACAAGTAATCGAGCAGATTGTCAAGTTGGAATACAATGCCACCAAAGAACATGTTGCATATATTTTTACTAAAACCCTTCCCAAATCCACATTTGAATATCTCAAAAAAAAATTGGGAGTGATATTCCTCTCATCTTTTTAGTAAAAGGAAGCACAAACTTAGGGGGAGCTACCATTAGCCATTGATTTCAAATGGGGAGAAGTTGCATATAGAGGAAGAAATTGCAGACATGAGGAGTATTACATAATTGACTAAGGGTTTCCATCAATGAAAAAGGAGGATATTGTTGGAAATATTCTTGTCATTGATGTCAAATATAGGGGGAGACTACAGATGTCCAAGATAAAGATTACAATATGGAGATTGTTGGAAATATTGTTTTTGGATTTTTGATGCTCAGTTTGGTTACCCTATCTTTGAAGTCCTTTTTACTGTGAAGACCTAGATCAAATGGGAGCATATGATATATGGTTGAAAATTTTATTCCAAGACCTTTCCAATGGTATATGACACTCCCTATGACTCCATAGGAATGAGGAGATATGGAATACTTTGTCAAGTCATCCCAACCGTAAAGTATAGGTCGACCCAACAAATTTTACAACTTGGCCCCATAAATGAATGTAGAAACACTATATATACATGATATATGTCATGTGCATTTTAAGAGTATCCAAGCAAGAAGATCAAGTACAAGTGCATAGAAAATATCTAAGGTGCACAAGAGGAACTGGGGAATATTCTTGGGCTCTAAAGGTGCACAAGAGGAGTTTTCTTCGAGTTTTAAGGGTGTGCTATGAAGGACTAAGGTCTATCATGCTGTAAAGTGCGTTGTTTTGATGTTGTGATCTTGCGATATGGAATTATATTATGGGAATGATGCCATGAGGTTTGCTAGGGCATGAAGGCTAAATCTGACTAGGGTTTGAAGCTATGTATAAGGTATGAAGCAAAGAGAGGCACTGCAGCATGAAAGTTAAGGGTATGAAAATGTTGTGAAATGCATGAATTATGAAGCATGTAGGTGAAGCCAAAAGTACTTTGTGTATGAATATATTAGATTGGTACCTATACATGTCTTACTAAGTTGGTGCCCAACTGAGGAGATTGGTGTCTCTAGTAGGTTGGTGCCTACACAATATCTTGTTGAGTTGATGCTCAACTGAAGAGATTGGTTTCTCTAGTAGGTTGGTGCCTACAATCTTTGTAAGAGTAGGTTAGTGCCTACATACATATTTAAAGATACGTTTTTGTGGTTTTCTCCCACAAGTTTTTCCAAATTAAACTTTGTGTATTGTGATTTGATTTTACATGCATTTACTGTTTTAAAGTTAATGAATGATTGATGAATGCTCTTTTAAAGTAAAAAATATCTTATACTGATTCACCCCCCTCTTGGTATAAGCACAAGTTCAACAAGGTGATCTCCTATTTCATGGAAACCATTATAAGAAAGAAAAGGAAAAGTACCCACATCGAATAAGTACCATTAAGTAACCCTTCTTAACATTTTTATAGTTGGTTTTTGAAAATTGTGATTTATATTCTTTGTGAGATCCTAAATTAAGTTCTTAACATTTTATAGTTATTTTTGAAAAATTGTGATTTATATTATTAGTGAGATTCTAACTTATGTTTCGAGTGAGATCCTAACTTATGTTCTTATTGTATATTATAAAAGTGCTTGTTTGTTCAAATTGTTAAGAGAAACTTGAGGTTATTTTTGGAGTTATTTTGTCACTTTCCACTTAATTATGGTACTCGTTAAGTATGGTGTTATTTGGTCATTCCACACCATGGCATTGGCCTAGTTTTTTATTTTTATTTTGTAAGTTCTCTCAATATCTCCATAAGGTCATTATGCTACATGGGGCAATTTTAAGTGCAAAATATTTCAATTTCCATGTTAGGTTTTCATTGTATCTTTAGATTTCATAACTTAATAGAATTGCCATGGAACATGACAAGTTGAAGTTATGCATATAGAAATGATGTGGCAACTATGACCTTTAAACTAGTAAGTGAATTTTCTCCACCATTATAGAAATTCTAAATTACCTTGAAAATAATTTATTACATTTTCACGTAGAGAAATAATTGATTGTAGTGAAATAAATGTTTCAAGCTAATGTGTAGACATGATGTGGAAACTATGATCTTTATACTAGTCTTATAATTTTCAAGTGAGATATATTTCAGGTTAACTTGAGATATATTTCAAGTTAAATTTCAAAGATCTACTTCTATGTTGATTGATATCAATTCTAGAATAG
>ML816159.1:0-28421 GCA_009831015.1 Picea engelmannii | reverse complement strand
AAGTTTGGATACCCTATCTTTGAAGGAATTTGAACTCTAAAGACCTAGCTCAAATGGGAGTATAGGATATATGGTTGAAAATTTTATTCCAATACCTTTCCAACGATATATGACACTCCTTATAACTCCATAGGAATGAGAAGATATAAAATATTATTTTAGGTTGGCCCAACTAGAAAGTATAGGTTGATCCAACCAGTTTTACAAGTCAGCCCCATAAGTGGACGGAAAAACACTATAAATACAATATAGATGTGTGCATTTGAAGAGTATCCAAGCAAGAAGAGAAAGTACAAGTGCACAAAAGAGATATGATGTGTGTAAGAGGAACCGATGAATATTCTTGGGGACTAAACGTGCACAAGAGGAGTTTTCTTAGAGTTTTAAGGGTGAACTATGAAGGAATAAAGTCTATGATGCTGCAAAGTGTGTTGTTTTGAGGTTTTGATGTTGTACTATGGAATTATATTATGGTAATGATGTTATGAGGTTCGCTAGGGCATGAAGGGTAAATCTAACTTGGGTTTGAAGCTATGTCTAGGGTATGAAGCAAGGAGAGGCACTAGAGAATGAAAGTTAATGGTATGATGATGATGTGAAATGCACGAGGTATGGAACATGTAGCTGAATTAAAAAGTACTCTATGTATGAATATCTTATATTGGTACCTATACAGGTCTTACTGAGTTGGTGCTTAGCTGAGGAGATTGGTGTCTCTATTAGGTTGGTACATACACAATATCTTGTTGAGTTGGTGCTTAGATGAAGATATTGATGTCTCTAGTAGGTTGGTGCCTACAAGATTTGTAACAATAGGTTGGTGCCTACAAGATTTGTAACAATAGGTTGGTGCCTACATGCATTTATAAAGATAAGTTTTTGTGGTTTTCTCCCAGAAGGGTTTCCAAATTAAACTCTTTGTACCATGATTTGAGTTTACATGCATTTACTGTTTGAAATTTAATGAATTGTTGATGAATTTACAATTAAAGTAAAAAGTATCTTATACTGAATCACCCCCCCTCTTAGTATAAGAAAAATTTCAACAATTGGTTTCAGATCAAGTTCCTTTAGAAACAATCTAACCACTAGAAGGTAGATCTCAGAAGCATACATGGCCGATCAAGAAGGTTTCTCCACAAACATGGTTTCGTTGTTTGATGGAACAAAATATGCCTTCTTGAACACAAGGATACAAAAATATCTAATGTACCTTGGGTTTGATTTTTGGGAATCACTCGTGACTGGTTATACAACCCCAACAACTCCACCAACAAGTGTGGTCAAGAAAAATCCTAGTGAAAATAATTCAAAATCCATTAATGCAATCATTTGTGTTCTATCATAATCCAAAATTTTCAAGGTGATGCATTGCAGATCGAAAAAATAAATTTGGAAAAAGCTTCAAACTATTTATGAAGTGATGACAAGGTTAATAAGGCAAAGCTCCAAACTCATAGAAGATAATTTGAGATCCTAAAAATGAAACATGAAGAGAATGTTGTAGCCTATATTCTCCATGCCGATGAAATTGCCAACACCATCAAAGGACTTGGTGAAAATTTTGAAGAACCGATGATTGTACAAAAGGTGTTAAGGTCATTCCACTTAAGATTTGAATCAAAATTTTCCAGCATTAAAGAAATGAAGGATATTGATTCATGAACAATGTATGAATTGAATTGGATTCTCACTACATATGAGATGAGGAAATAAAGAGAAAATCCATCACCGAAGGAAGTAGATTTCAAACCATCAAAGAAGATTAAAGGACACAAATCATGTGATTGTTCCAACCATGAATCAGATACAGAAGAAGCACAATTCGTGAGAGAGCTAAAAAGAGGATTTGACAAATACAAAGATAAGCTAACCTTCAAATGTTTTAATTGTGGTAGGGTAGGACATTTTTATGCTAAATGTCCATATGAAAAAAGGGAAGATGATAATGATGAAGAATAATATAACAATAAAAGAAAATCTTATAAACACAAAAGAGGAAAATACACTAAGAACAAGATTCTTTACTCTATAAAGGAGAATAGCTCATATGAAGAAAATGATGGATATGTTTCTGATATTAACAAAGAAGAATTCCTCTTCATGGCCATGGATACAATGTCTACTAATACATAAAATGAAGACAATCAGAAAGAAAAATAATATTAAGAAGAAGAACACATTGATGGGGAAGTGAATCTTGAAGTATAACTCGTTAGTGCCTTAGAAGAAATAGATACACTCAGGGGAAATAATAAAAAGAAGAAAGAACAATTACAAAAATATGAAAAGAAAGATCATGATATTGATGAAACAAAAAAAAATAGTTATCATCCTGGAGACTCAACTAGAAGAGGCAAAAATGATAGAAAAAGTGGTGAGAAGGCAATTGGAAAAAAAAAGGGAAGAAATTTACGAGAAGCTAGGGGATGAAATCGTTTCCTTAAGAAATGAACTAGAGAAAAAAATTGATCAATAGAGTAGAATCTTGAAATTTGGAAAAAGAATTGAAATATTAGATAATATTCTCAGTTACCAAAGGTCACCATTCATCAAGACAGGTCTTGGTTACGACGAAAAACAAAATACCCTCGAGGGTGATGCAAGCACTAAGGTCACAAAGCCATCAGAAAAGGAAAACGAAGAAAAGCCTAAAAGCTATGCTAATATTCTCAAAGGTTCCATCAACAATGAAAGAAACAACAGAAAAGGAAATGATGACCAGTAGAAACTTGATTCTTCTCACAAGAACAAAAATAATGAGTTTAGAATATTTATTCCACCAAGAAGGCCTTTCACAACCTGGTACCAAAATCCTGTTCTTGGCTATTGTTTTTCTTGTGTTAATTTTGGTCATAAATCACCAGATTGTAGAGCTTATGTAAGAAGTGATAATGTGAGAGATAGAAATGGAGTTTCTTATAAGACCTCAAAGAATGATTATGTGAGAAACAAAACTAAAAGTTCTCATGGATTTGTTGATAGAAACTAAAATTCATTTGCTCCCCTACTTGACCAAAATATTGAATGTTATAAGTGCAATAACTATGGACACATAGAATGTTACTGTAGAAACAACATAATGAAGTCTCCTAAGCAAAACATGGAAGAAGGTGTTCTTACCAAGCATTGAGAATAATACACAAAGGTGTGGAAACGGAAGCAAGAAAAACCAAAGAAGGAAGAATGTGGACTTGTAATGTATGCTCAAGACAAAGGAAGAAAATGGTACGTTGATAGTGGATGTTCAAGACACATGATAGGTGATCAGAACAAATTTATCACCCTAAAGGAAGAAAAAGGAGGTAGTGTTACCTTTGGGGATAATGCTTCTGTAAGGATAGTTGGAAAAGGTATTGTTAGTCTTGATAATGGAAATAATAAAATACATAATGTCTTGTATGTTGAAGGGTTCAAACAAAATCTTCTAAGTGTTGGTAAAATGTGTGATCAAAGTTACAACCCACATTTCATTCTAAATGATGTGATATAAGTAAAGCAAGTTCAAGAAGATTAGTGGAAAATGAAAATAGAACCCTGAGCAATGTATACGTTCTCGATGAAGTTCAAGGAGAAAAATGTTGTATGGGACAAGTAAATGAAAATTGGTTATGGCACAGAAGGATGAGTCATATAACTTTGACAATTTAGTAAAAGTCAACAAGACACAAGCAATAAGAGATATGCCAAGGATCTCAAAACCTACTGATACTATTTGCAATCCATTTCAGCATGAGAAGTAGATAAGAGTTAGTTTCAAAATAAATGAGTACTCAACATCAAAGCCATTGGAACTTGTACACACATTCCTCTACAAGCCAACAAGAACACAAAATTTAAAAGGTGAGAGTTATTTTATGTTTCTTATTGATGAATATACAAGAATGACATGGGTGACATTTCTTAAAGAAAAATCTGAAGCATTTGAGAAGTTTAAAGATTTCAAATCCCTACTTGAAATGAGACTGATTTAAAAATAAAGTGCTTAAGTTCAGACAGAGGAGGTGAGTTTACCTCTTATGAAATTGATGAATTCTGTGAGAATTGTGGAATCGATAGACATTTTTCAGCAACAAGGACTCCACAACAAAATGGAGTTGTAGAAAGGAAGAACATAACTGTACAAGAAATGGATAGAACAATGTTGAATGAATCCAAACTACCAGACAACTTTTGGAGAGAAGTAGTCAACACGACGATCTGCATTTTTAATATAGCACAAATTAGAGTGAATAATAGCAAGACACCTTATGAATTATGGAAAGGTATACCAACCACAATCAAATGATTCGAAGTATTCAGGAGCAAGTTTTATATAAATAGAAATGAAGATAATTTAGGAAAGTTTTATTCTAGAATAAATGAAGGTATCTTTCTTGGCTATGCAATTGGAAGCAAGGCCTACAAATGCTACGACAAAAGACTGCACAATGTTTTAGATAGTATTGATGTAAGAGTGGATGAATCAATACCTCAAAAGGAAAATTCACAAACAAATTAAGATCCAGAGGACAAAATATACAGAGAACAAGAAAAGGAAGAAAAAGAGGAAGAAGAAAAGAAAGAACAAGAATAAATAGAACATCAATATCCAAAGACACCATCTAGATTTGTTCAAAATCATCATCCAAAAAATCAGATTGTTGGTGATATAGATACAAGATTTCATACTAGAAGAAGATTGAACTTTTATTTGCTATCTAAAATAGAGCCGAAGAAGTTTGCACAAGCTAGTGAAGATAAGCATTGAATCAATGCTATTAAAGAAGAATTAAATCAAATTGAAAATAACGAGACATGGGAACTTGTGTCCAGACCAAAAGACAAGAATGTGATTGGCACCAAATGGGTTTTCATAAACAAATTGGATGAAGATGGAAAAGTAGTAAGAAATAGCGCAAGATTGGTCTATAAAGTGTATGGTCAAGTTGAGGGTATTGACTTTGAAGAAACCTTTGCTCCAGTTGCAGGATTATTAGCAATCATAATTTTTTTGGCATTTGCATGTTTCAAAAAATTCAAAGTCTATCAAATGGATATCAAGTCAACCTTTCTAAATGGAAATTTAGAGGAAGAAGTATATATTGAACAACCAAGATGATTTCAATTATCAAAAAACACATATCATGTATGCAGACTAAAGAAAACATTCTATGGACTAAAGCAAGCTCCCAAAGCTTGGCATTCAAGACTTAAAAAATACCTACAACAACAAGGCTTCAAGAGAGGAGTTGTAGACAACAATATTTACATCAAAACAAACAATAAAAATAAGTTAATCATTGCGGTTTATGTGTATGATATCATATTTGGAAGTAATGTTGATATAATGAGCCAAACATTTGCATAAGAAATGAAAAACGAATTTGAGATGTTCATGCTTGGAGAATTGTCATTCTTTCTAGGGTTGCATATTTCTCGATCCAACAAAGACATATTCATTTCTCAGACCAAATATATCAAGGAAATGTTGAATAAATTCAGAATGGAAGACAATGCACCTATCAGTACACCCATGATCACATGATATTGAGCAAAGATGATGAATATTCAGAAGAAAATCAAACACTGTACAGATCAATGATTGGAAACTTGCTATATGTGACAACATCAAGGCCAGAAATCATGCAAGCAGTAGGATTGGTTGCAAGATTTCAATATGCACCAAAGGAGACACATGTGCAAGTAGTAAAAAGAATATTCAGATATTTGAAGGGCACATTGGACTTTGAATTGTGCTATTGAAGAAGTAAGGACTTCACTCTAACAACATATACATATGTAGATTGGGCATGAAGTATTGATGAATAGAAAAGTACCATTGGAGGAACATTCTTTCTAGGAAACTATCTAGTATCATGGTTGAGCAAGAAGAAAAATTCAATTTCTCTATCCACAACATAAGATAAATATATTGCAACAAAAACATGTTGCACACAAGTTCTTTGGATGGAGCTGAAATTGAAGGATACCAAGGTAGAATATTATCATCCAATATCAATCATCTGTGACAAGACAAGTGCAAACAACATTTCAAATAATCCTATTATGCACTCAAAGACGAAGCATATTCTCATCAAGTGCCACTTCCTAAGAGAACAAGTAATCGAGCAGATTGTCAAGTTGGAATACAATGCCACCAAAGAACATGTTGCATATATTTTTACTAAAACCCTTCCCAAATCCACATTTGAATATCTCAAAAAAAAATTGGGAGTGATATTCCTCTCATCTTTTTAGTAAAAGGAAGCACAAACTTAGGGGGAGCTACCATTAGCCATTGATTTCAAATGGGGAGAAGTTGCATATAGAGGAAGAAATTGCAGACATGAGGAGTATTACATAATTGACTAAGGGTTTCCATCAATGAAAAAGGAGGATATTGTTGGAAATATTCTTGTCATTGATGTCAAATATAGGGGGAGACTACAGATGTCCAAGATAAAGATTACAATATGGAGATTGTTGGAAATATTGTTTTTGGATTTTTGATGCTCAGTTTGGTTACCCTATCTTTGAAGTCCTTTTTACTGTGAAGACCTAGATCAAATGGGAGCATATGATATATGGTTGAAAATTTTATTCCAAGACCTTTCCAATGGTATATGACACTCCCTATGACTCCATAGGAATGAGGAGATATGGAATACTTTGTCAAGTCATCCCAACCGTAAAGTATAGGTCGACCCAACAAATTTTACAACTTGGCCCCATAAATGAATGTAGAAACACTATATATACATGATATATGTCATGTGCATTTTAAGAGTATCCAAGCAAGAAGATCAAGTACAAGTGCATAGAAAATATCTAAGGTGCACAAGAGGAACTGGGGAATATTCTTGGGCTCTAAAGGTGCACAAGAGGAGTTTTCTTCGAGTTTTAAGGGTGTGCTATGAAGGACTAAGGTCTATCATGCTGTAAAGTGCGTTGTTTTGATGTTGTGATCTTGCGATATGGAATTATATTATGGGAATGATGCCATGAGGTTTGCTAGGGCATGAAGGCTAAATCTGACTAGGGTTTGAAGCTATGTATAAGGTATGAAGCAAAGAGAGGCACTGCAGCATGAAAGTTAAGGGTATGAAAATGTTGTGAAATGCATGAATTATGAAGCATGTAGGTGAAGCCAAAAGTACTTTGTGTATGAATATATTAGATTGGTACCTATACATGTCTTACTAAGTTGGTGCCCAACTGAGGAGATTGGTGTCTCTAGTAGGTTGGTGCCTACACAATATCTTGTTGAGTTGATGCTCAACTGAAGAGATTGGTTTCTCTAGTAGGTTGGTGCCTACAATCTTTGTAAGAGTAGGTTAGTGCCTACATACATATTTAAAGATACGTTTTTGTGGTTTTCTCCCACAAGTTTTTCCAAATTAAACTTTGTGTATTGTGATTTGATTTTACATGCATTTACTGTTTTAAAGTTAATGAATGATTGATGAATGCTCTTTTAAAGTAAAAAATATCTTATACTGATTCACCCCCCTCTTGGTATAAGCACAAGTTCAACAAGGTGATCTCCTATTTCATGGAAACCATTATAAGAAAGAAAAGGAAAAGTACCCACATCGAATAAGTACCATTAAGTAACCCTTCTTAACATTTTTATAGTTGGTTTTTGAAAATTGTGATTTATATTCTTTGTGAGATCCTAAATTAAGTTCTTAACATTTTATAGTTATTTTTGAAAAATTGTGATTTATATTATTAGTGAGATTCTAACTTATGTTTCGAGTGAGATCCTAACTTATGTTCTTATTGTATATTATAAAAGTGCTTGTTTGTTCAAATTGTTAAGAGAAACTTGAGGTTATTTTTGGAGTTATTTTGTCACTTTCCACTTAATTATGGTACTCGTTAAGTATGGTGTTATTTGGTCATTCCACACCATGGCATTGGCCTAGTTTTTTATTTTTATTTTGTAAGTTCTCTCAATATCTCCATAAGGTCATTATGCTACATGGGGCAATTTTAAGTGCAAAATATTTCAATTTCCATGTTAGGTTTTCATTGTATCTTTAGATTTCATAACTTAATAGAATTGCCATGGAACATGACAAGTTGAAGTTATGCATATAGAAATGATGTGGCAACTATGACCTTTAAACTAGTAAGTGAATTTTCTCCACCATTATAGAAATTCTAAATTACCTTGAAAATAATTTATTACATTTTCACGTAGAGAAATAATTGATTGTAGTGAAATAAATGTTTCAAGCTAATGTGTAGACATGATGTGGAAACTATGATCTTTATACTAGTCTTATAATTTTCAAGTGAGATATATTTCAGGTTAACTTGAGATATATTTCAAGTTAAATTTCAAAGATCTACTTCTATGTTGATTGATATCAATTCTAGAATAGCTTAAAGTCTTTTAATGGATTAACTTTGGCTACTATTAAAGTTAGGGAAAGTTTTTAAAAACCATCACCTTAGCCAACACATTAGATTTGGTGCACAAGATCCCCTTGCAGGGATACACACACCCCATCCTTTTGGGTTTTAACCTCATGACATCTCAAACATTTAAGTGGAATTTTCATTCCATCTACACCATCTAAGAGATGTGGTTTTCCTTTGAAATTATTCTCCAAAGTTTTAGTCGATTGTATAGTTAATTATATTGAAAATGATTCAAATTTATTTTTATAAGACAATACCATAATTGGAAGTTTATTCTAACAATTTATATGCTAGTACCAAACTAAGACGTATACAAATGTTCTATGATCTTGATAACTATTATTAAAGTTCACTACTCAATTGTTTACTTGGACTCCTTTTTATTTGTATGCAAATCCTTACATAGATTTTATGACGGGTTCTACAAATTTGCAAGTTAAGCTTACATACTAGAACCACGCTATGTGGAAGTAAAAAATGGAAGACATGCTTTGTAGTTTTGGCATGTGGTGGATTACTAAGGGTGATGAAAAGGAACCCAAGGAAGATGATAAAAATGAAAAGTAGGTGGGTGAGTCCATGAAAATGGATTACAACTTTTGACGAGCCCTTTTCCTACCAACCAATGTATGACTAGTGATTCTCATTGTAGCCCATGCACTATGATCTCAAGCCCAATATCATAAAATATAGGGTTCCTCACCAACCTCAGTAGAAACCAAGGAAATACCAACAAAACAAGTGCAAAGCACATAACTCCTAGTAGTGGATGAATCCTTTGGTGTAATAATCAACACCTCCCCCTAGGACTGTAGTGTGATAAGGGAAAAAACATCCTTCCTCGGCTAAGGTGCACACACCTCTGATAAGATTACAATTCTCCCACAACATCCAAGACTAAGATGAACACTTTTGCATGCTCCAGTGTATCCAAGCTCCATCTACCCACCAATGGAAATGGAAAGTTCCTCTCTCTCAATCAAGGTTTCCCAAAGGTCGCTAACCACGAGGAAATCTTGCACATACCATCTTTCTAAAAAATCTAACACAAGAACTCCCTTTCACACACAAGGGACAACACCCCAAAATGATAGATCCTTCTTCCTAAAATATGCTTAGAGATAGTTAGGGTTTGGTATACAAATCAAGTCTCACATTGACTACTTTTAGGGTCATATCATTATCCCTCTGGGGCTAGAATCCCTAAAAAGGTATTTCATGTAAATAAAAATAGTTTTTAACCAAATAAATTCATACTAATATTATAACCAAGGGTATCCTAAGGTCTCCACAAGGTATTGAGTAAGATATCTTATTCTTTGGGAGTGCATTGTCCTCAACAACCAATAGTTAACCATTCACGATGCTCCCAAAATTTGACGAATGTTAGTGCAGGTCCACAAAATGAAATAAATTAAGAACATTTCAAGATTTGCAATGTTGTTGGTAGTCACATGTGCTTGCAATATATTTCGAGTTGCTCTAAAAAAATGACAAATGTCAACATGAGTCCTGAACCAAGAAATATCCAACATTTGTCACAACTTATTAAAATCAACACTAACATATAATCAATGGAATGAATTGAGGTTTGAGTGTTGAAGGGAGATAACGTTTTGTCTCTGGTTTGGAAATTGAGAGCATCCTACTTGGGGGTTTGGCTCTAATGGAGGTGCCTCTAGGTAGAGAAGCGTAGTTTTAGCATTTGGAGGTAGGTTTGTGTTGGTTCTACCATAGGAATTATAGGATTAGGAGGGGAGTCTTTCGAGGAGGATTATCTTCTATGATCAAGGGGTTTATTTTTGGGAGTTGATAATCCTGGTGTTTGGTCTATAATTGATAGAAGATAATGTAGTGTATCGTGTAAGATATGTGATGTCACAAATACCTTGTTTTCAATCACAAGGAGGTACCACATCATGGCAGAGAGAGGTTTTTGGGTACTCTTTTATGGTTCAAGGGAATGATGGGAATGTAGTGATTCCTGGCGAGTCTGGTCTTATCTTTGTGAAAGGTGAAAATATCGGTCATAAGGATTTACAGTTCGAGGTGGAGTTGGAGCATCATGATGAGAAAATAAGGGTTGTTTTGTCTACTCATCATCACTTGAACAAAATTGAGATTTATGATATCTTGTTGGAGTTGGTGGAATTGTAGCCATTTGAAACTAAGTTGAAAGGTGGTGAGGGTGAGATTGTTTCTAATCAAGTTGTTCTAGATGTTGGTGGAGGAGTGGACGAGAAGGAAGGAAATATCATTTGTGCTTAAGGAAGTTTGGTGGAGTGAAAGAAGAGGAAGTCATGGTGTGTCAAATTAAGAGTTAAAGCAATGAATTCAATTATGGGGTAGGATGTGGTGATGGAGCAGGTCTAGCTCTACCAGGATACAAATCTGATGGGAAAATTCCATGGAATATTAATTTTATAAAAATCTATGATCATGAGGGTTAGGAGGGTATGCAAACAGTAGCTGGGATATGCTCCCATTTTCCATTTACTTACAAGAGGTTAGATTAATTTTATTTATTTATTTATTTTGTTTTTTTTCAGTTAGCCAATGGACAAGGATAATATACTAGAGGAGAAATGGTACTAGGATGACTATATATTGTCTCTTAAGAACTAGACACCCATGTTTGATTTTATGCAAGAAAGGGATGACATCCAACCTTTGTGGGTTAAACTTCATTCTCTTCCTTTATAGTTGTATATGGAGAGGGATTTAACTTTGATAGGAAATACGCTAGGAAGGATGTTGTATATTGATAAGAGAAGTTATTCATTAGACATGACCTCTATGGAATTTTTTTTTGTGGAGATGAATATTGGGGATGGCTTGCTAGATGGTATTGATATTTAGGTGAGAAATAGATCATATGTTAGGAGATATATTATGTTAATATCCCTTTCAAGTGATCCATTTTCCATGTGTATGGTCACCTCAAGAGAATGTGCCCTAAGGAGCTACTTGATGATGAAGACATTGTGGAAGGGTGGATGGAATCCAATGATCAATAGGACATTCAACCAAAGGGTGTAAAAGGAAAAATGAATAGAAATACATATTCACAAGGTAAGTTAATCTCTAAGGAACCCACTTTCAGTATTATTAATAATATTTCAAAAGAACTCAAGTTAAGAGGGTTTCTACTAGCCCCCCAAAAAATAGTTGACAAAGAGGTGGAGATAGAGGAGGAAGAAAGGGTAGGAGGGTGTTAAGAAGGGACATCTTCCTCCATTAAAAATAAACCATTACCTCCTTGGATGTGATCAAAATGAATGATTCCATAATAAAAAGAAGAAACCATTTATGAATATCCCTTGCTTAGTGGATTTATATCTCATAGAAGAGATGGAGGACGTAAATGATCTTGAGGTTTTTTTAGAAGGACCAAATATACCTCTTAATTAGTTGAAAAATAAGAAAGATTTTTAGCGGAAAAAATCCATGGGAACCCTATCCACATAGTTATAGTAGAAACCGTGGTTAGGGGGGGAAACCTATTTCAAGGAAGGAAGAGGTGGAATCCATTTACAATAATAGTATTGTGTACTCTAATGATGAATTTGTTCTTGCAATAAATAAGAATATCATATTATATCAAAAAATAAATAAGGAGATAGTGTTTATGTTTAGATCTGTTAAGACCGAAACAACAACCTCACGGGGATATGAATCCCCCTACGTTTTTATAGAGGTGGTACTCCTCTTTGGCTAAAATATATGTCTTGAATATCTTGGATTAGGGATATTGCTTAGACAACAAACCCTAGATATTTATTGCTTGGATTTGTGCATGAAATGGTTCTTCAATAACCTGATCTGATCTTTAAGTGCAATAAAAAGTATTTTTAAAAATATAAAGTTTAAAGGGCAGCTTCAATATCAGAATATGTTTTTGTTCAACATCATATATACAACTCTCGTAATCACATACAAATAATACTTCCATATCTTCTCTTGTGAAATAGGAGGAAATGGTTTCGATCATTCAAATAATTTTAAAAGAGTATAACAATTATAACATAAAAGAGTTTGATAAGCATAATTCAAACATCTCACACTAAAAAATCCCAAGATCTGAAACATCATTGAAGTCATGCACCAAAGTAATTCTTTGTGGAGTTTTATTCATGAAATATATTCAACAATACACAAAATATCTGACAGTCATATACATGATTGTGAATACTCCATGATCATATAAGAAAATTATTTTGAATAATACAAGAGAAACACTAAAAAATCTCATCCTTGTGCTCAATTAAGAGATTCAAGCATAAAGGTTTCAGAAAATGGTGTAGAAGAAGAAAATGAGTGGAGAAGATGGAGATCTCTTTTCATTTTTTAGAAGCTTCGCTACATATCGGTATCTTTACCTCCTTCTTCTGATCATCTTCCCCTATGATAATGAAACCTTGATAAATCCATTTCTTGCATTTCTAAAATTTGTTCTTCTAACTCCTTGAGGAAGTTAGGATTTTCTCTTCTTGAATTTCTCATACACTTTTCTTCTTGAAATATTCACTTTAATTAATGCCTCATTAAATACTTATTAATGAATTTGTATCATTTACATTTGTTCCTTGAAGTGGGCCTTTTTCATATTTAGTAAAAGTTTTTCTTTTTTAAAATAAACTTTTATTTTTCAAAAAATTTAATTTACTACCTTTAAAAGATGGGACTGTATTTTAATTTTCTTGGCATGATATTCAATTTATTAGCCATGGAAACCATTTTATATGTGATCTTCATTGTCTTATGTTTCCAACTAGTCCTCATGGGAGTGATTTCATTTCTTGGATCTCAAGATATGAGCTCGTGAAGTCAAGGTGTCAAACAAATTTATCAACATAGCATGAAAATATTGTTGACTGTTCTTTCAATTTATGTGGAAAATATGGCCAATTACAACCCTTGAAACCTATTCCAACATATTCCTTGTCTAAATAATTTTCCAACGAGGTAAATGTTTCACAATTCTGACTCCTGGATCTCAAGATATCACCTTCAAAATATTACGACTCAACAATAGTTGATTGATCTTCACTGGGAAATCTAGGCCCTTGGTTAAATTTTGTCCTTCCTTCATAAGAATTTGAATTTTCTTTATAAATTCTTATCCCACATGTATTGGGATGTTGTAGTATTTAGTGTATATATTAAAGGGTATGTTATGCTTTTAATAAGAAACATAAGAAGGCTATAAAGATCATAACATTCAACACTTTTAGAATATTAATAAAAAAATATTTTAAATGCCCAATCAACCTCCACCTCATGCCCAGTTAGCATAAGTTAATAGTCTACATGTTGCCACATGTTATCGTGTGATAAGTCACAATCAATTGCCATGTGTCACCAATAATAATATGCCATGTGTCATCAATTTGGGCCGCCATGTGTCATCCCTCCATAGGCTTCCATGTATAGTGTTCTCATTAGATGCCATGAGGAATAATTCGATTGGTTGGTAAGTGTTATAATTTTATCGGTCTATGATATCATGTAGAAAACTTAGTATAAAATTTTTAAGGGATATCATGTAGGAAACTTAGTATAAAATGTTTAAGGGGAGGTTGGTCAGGCAAATCATAAAAATTTTAAGGGGACATTGGTCTAGGAAAATCATGTAGGAAACTTAGTATAAAATGTTTAAGGAAGGAAGAGATATCATGTATTATATCATGTAGGAAACTTAGTATAAAATGTTTAAGGGATATCATGTAGGAAACTTAGTATAAAATGTTTAAGGGGAGGTTGGTCATGCAAATCATAAAATGTTTAAGGGGAGAAGTTTCCATGTTTAAGGGAGGAAGAGATATCATGTAGGAAACTTAGTATAAAATGTTTAAGGGATGTCATGTAGGAAACTTAGTATAAAATTTTTAAGGGGAGGTTGGTCAGGAAAATCATAAAATGTTTAAGGGGAGGTTGGTCTAGGAAAATCATGTAGGAAACTTAGTATAAAATGTTTAGGAAAATCATGTAGGAAACTTAGTATAAAATGTCTAAGGGAGGCCCCCGGGGGGGCAGCTCAATTGGCAAGTGCTGTGAAAATGAAGTTCCATGAGGTTTCGAGTTCAACTCCCCCCGACTTACCTTGTGTGCCGCGTAAGGGGCATCGTGGGCACACCTGGAGGTTATAGTGGTAGCGGTTGGATAACACGACCCTATGTAACGCGAGCACGTGCCCAACTAGTTGTTGATTCCTCTATAATATTTTCCCCACCCCCACTCTCCATCAATTTCCATGTGTCACCAATAATAATATGCCACATGTCATCAATTGTGGGCCACCATGTGTCATCCCTCCATAGGCTACCATGTGTAGTGTTCTCATTAGATGCCATGAGGAATAATTCGATTGGTTGGTAAGTGTTGTAATTTTATTGGTCTATGATATCATGTAGGAAACTTAGTATAAAATGTTTAAGGGATATCATGTAGGAAACTTAGTATAAAATGTTTAAGGGGAGGTTGGTCTAGGAAATCATAAAATGTTTAAGGGGAGGTTGGCCTAGCAAAATCATGTAGGAAACTTAGTATAAAATTTTTAAGGGGAGTTTGGTCTAGAAAATCATAAAATGTTTAAGGAGAGGTTGGTCTAGGAAAATCATGTAGGAAACTTAGTATAAAATGTTTAAGGGAGGAAGAGGGGTAGGAGAGATTTAAATTTTCTCTAATATTTTCCCCATCCCCACCCTCCATAAATTGCATGTGTCACCAATAACATGCCATGTGTCATCAATTGTGGGCCGCTATGTGTCATCCCTCCATAGGTTGCCATGTGTAGTGTTCTCATTAGATGCCATGAGGAATAATTTGATTGGTTGGTAAGTGTTATAATTTTATTGGTCTATGATATCATGTAGGAAACTTAGTATAAAATGTTTAAGGGATATCATGTAGGAAACCTAGTATAAAATGTTTAATGGGAAGTTGGTCTAGGAAATCATAAAATGTTTAAGGGGAGGTTGGTCTAGGAAGTCATGTAGGAAAATTAGTATAAAATGTTTAAGGGAGGAAGAGGGGTAGGAGAGGGTAGTATAAGGGGAAGGGTAAAATGTAGGTGGCGGAGGGATAATAGGAAACTTAGTATAAAATGTTTAAGGGAGGAAGAAGTGAACAAGAGAGGGTAGGAGAGGGGGAAGGAGAGGGTAGTATAGGGGGAAGGGTAAAATGTAGGTGGTGAAGGGATTATAGGGGGGAGGAGAGGGTAGTATAGGGGGGAGGATAAAATGTAGGTGGCAGAGGGATTAGGGTGATGTAGGGGAAGGGAAAGTGTGGGGAGAGGAGTTAGGTTCACAGGTTGGGGAGTGAGGGAGGTGAGGGAGTAAGTTCGAACCCATGATGAAGGAGATGAGGGAAGAGTGAAGATAACAGATTAAGCCTTGAAGAATAAGGAGAAGAGGGGGTATGGAGGGTATGGAGAATGGCAGGTGAGGGGAAGGTGAGGTGAGTGAACCCGTGAGTCCTCCAACCCATTAACTTAAGTGAGGTCCCAAAAACACTAAGTATGGAAGATACTGAAGAGGAGTATGGGAATGAAAGGAAAATGGAGAAATGGGAAGGGATATATGGAAAAATTCAAAAAATAAATTAAGTATGGAGAATGTGAGAGAGGGGAAAGAGATATGGTGGATGATTGCAAATGAATTATGATGATGCTAGAATTTTAGACTTGTAAAACAATGTGCACGAGTCGGCGAGAAATTCAAGAAAATTCTAAATGTGGAAATAGAAGTTCCAAGATTTCGAAGATGGCGTGGTTCCAAGAATGTTTTTTAATTTCAAGGAAAATTAGCATTGCTACATAATGAAGAAGTATTTTTCGATCATTTGGACGTAAACCTGGATATCTTGAGCATATGAACTCGGATTTTAAATCCAAAAAATGTGTGGTGAAGTTGAGACCGAGGGCTACGCCATGAGTTTGTAATCATTGCAATTTTTTCTTTCTCTAATATCAATTTTTTTATTATTCCAGGAGCGGGAAAATATAGATGACCAATTTTTGGTCAACAAATAGTTATGGAGAAAATGGAAGTGGAAGGTGGTATACGTATGGATTAGTGTGGAATCCATAGGGGCCTAGTAGGAAATATTATCTTTCACATGCAATGAAAAATGTTGGAAGAGGGGTGTTATTTGGTTAAAAAATGGCTATTCAAGGGGCCCTTAGAATAGGTAATGCCCACTCTAAGGTTCAGAAATGATTGTGCCATGTTAGAATATTAGAGGTTTAGGGAGTGCCCATAAAAGGAACCCCATAAAAGGAACCCACTCAAGAGGTTGGTGGAAAAGAATAATCCATAGGTGTTCTTGATCCAAGAATCAATCTTGGATGCAAATAAGGAAAAAAGAAAAATTAATGTCCACTTTTTTGAAGGAATAATTCATACTTGTGAATTATGAATAATGTCTAAAATATATAATTGCACAAATGTAAAGAAGTAGAATGAGCTTAATGTCTAGGCATGAGTGAAAGATAAGGATAAGGAGATATATTAGAGAGAAGGATGTCATGGATTGAGTTGAGAGATTTAAGAAGATATTATGGAAATGGTTATGGATATAATGTGATTTAATTACCTAATTAAGACTTAGTAGTTATGGTCACCTTTATTGGTTATATAGAGACCATTTGTAAATCCATGAGAGATTTAAAGTGATATTGTGGAAATGGTTATGGATATGATGTGGAAATGGTTATGGATATGAATTCAAAGATACATATGTTGTATTTGAGTTGATGGTGTCTAATCTTCACCAAGTTATTAAAGAAAATGATTGATACGCCACTCTGCCTGCTGAAGTTGTGGTTTGTATCAGTCAGAGGGAATTTTCCTTCGCAGCCTCAGTGCCGACGCAGAGGCCAAGGAGACTATAGTTGTGCTCAAAGGAAATTCATAGTTCGATGGTGTCATCAATATCTTGCAAGAAGCACGTGGTATTAATGGGGAATTTCAGTTGTTGCAAAAGGAGAAATAGCTAATACTCTCCATTCTACTACTAATTCCTGTGGACTATGGCTTCCTAGTGTCTTAATTCTAGCTGTGGTCAATTTAAATTCGTATTGTATGATTTTTTTTGTGGTGAACTCAGGGAAAGAAGCGATTTTTTAAAGGATAAACAATTTATAACTGCTAAGGTATGATTCTTATGAAAGTCACCCCATTTCTATTTATCTCTTGATATGTAGCTTGGAGATTGGTGTTATATGCTAATGTGATGACTTAGCCCAAAACATTAGAAACTAAAATTGGCAATAGATGTTAATAAGGAAGTTGAATTCTCTTTTCATCATTCCTATTTAAAAAATCACCATTTGATTACTAGGGATTTAGTTTCATATGTGATGCATTTGTAATGATAATTGCATTTGTCCAGGTTTGTGTGATGAGCCCTTCTCCTACAATAGATTGTGAATTTCCAACTATGTGCAAAGTGTTATCTATCAAAGTAGTTGAATTTCAATAGTCATGAAGAGTAAATTCATTGGTTTCATGAAGAAGGGTGCATGATCAAACGCCCCAAATTTAAATTTATGGTCAAGATATTATATGAGAGTTTGTAAATAAAATCCAAGTTAAGTCATTCGGATTATTAATGTCAAAAGTAAGTCATGTCAAATCATGGCATTAGTGCATCAATTAAGTTTGTGAATCTAGTGACATAGGTGTCTTGTTGGATGGAGACGTCCCTCCCAACAAGAAACATTTTCTATGCAGATATTTTCATAGAAGACTTAGACGACAAAAGTGGTTGAAGAAGGGAGAAGAAGTTGAAGGATGAAAGAAAAACAAGATGACAAAAGACATAGAATGAAGAAGAAGACTCCTAGGCATGGAGAAAAGAAACAAGAGGCAATGCAATCTTGAAGAGCATTGAAACAAGGACAAGGACAAAAGTTTGAAGTAGCAAGAAGAATGAAGCAACAAAAGGACTGGAGATTACAGAAGCAAAGGAAGACAAAGAATAAAGAAGGAAGCAAGGCAAGGTAAATAAGTAGTACTATGTGTTAAATAATTTGATATCCATAAAGAATCAGATCCCTAAGAAGTTTGAAGATTCTCTTTGATAATGTTGTTTTGAAGATGGAAATGAAGATGATATTGGTCCTATGTTTGTATAAGGGCTAGATTAGCTTGAAACAAAAGTTTAAATTGTATGTACCTGAGTCAAATGATTATGTAAGCCACGAAGAGGCATGTATACCCCCATAATTTATTTTGTATGTTTGTGGTAAACTGAAACCACTTGTCATGACAGAGAAAGGTTTGTGATCAACTAGAAATCACTTGATGCAATGGTGTGTGGTGAGTTGAAACCACTCGAAAAATGTAATGGTTGAGGGTAACCCACCAAAACCCAAGATGTACAAGTAAGCCAAAGCATACCCTTGATTATGATTGATGATGATGCGGGGGGAGTAACATGTACAAGTATGAAGAAATTTTTTGAACCATGTATGGGAAAAAACTTCCTAGAGAACCGACATATACAACGACTAATGACCCATATATTCCAGTGGAATATGGTAACTTTTTTATATGAACTTCAACACACATGATATTTGTATCTTGTAGGTACAAGATCCAGTTATGAGTATATAAGATGAATATAAAGAGCACAAAATAAGGAAATAAAAAATGGACCAATTCAAAGGACCAGCTAAACATATTGGGATGATGATTACATATTAAAATCACAAGTATTCATTAAGGGGGAGTATGAAGGAATAATTCATACTTGTGAATTATGAATAATGTCTAAAATATATAATTTCACAAACGTAATGAAGTAGAACAAGCTTAATTTCTACGCATGAGTGAAAGATGAGGAAAATGAGAGATATTAGGGATGAGGATCTCATGGATTGAGTTGAGAGATTTAAAGAGATATTGTGGAAATGGTTATGGATATGATGCGATCTAATTACCTAATTAAAACTTAGTAGTTATAGTCATCCATGGTTATATAGAGGGACCATTTGTACAATATAATGTACACATGAGAATGTTATGATGTAATATAGATTTTCCCCTTTCGGGGTTTCTTAGTGTAATTCTCAGTGTCCCTTGATTTGTATGTGTATTGATGTTTATTACAATTCCAACAGCTTCTTGGGTGGAGTTTTGAAGATTTGAGTTTGGTAGGGAAATATGGAGGCCTAGTGGTTTATTGGTATAGGTCATTGCAGGTAGGTGATGTCTCTTTTCTCCAGTCTACTATTTGTATAGATTTATTCCATCCAGAGTCAGACAAAGTATTCAATGTGATCAATGTTTATGGTCCTTTCATGCCAAGGGAAGTTTTCTTGAATTATTTCTTTGGGAGCATGGAATTAAAGGAAGGATATGTGTTAGTGGGAGGGGACATAAATTTTATGTTGACGTAAGGAGAGGTATGGAAGGATGTTGGTCGAGTGGAACATGTGGTATATTTCGTTCTTCAAAATACCAATGATCTGGGGTTTTGTGATATAGAACCTATAGTTTTGAAGCCGCCTTAGAGGAATAATAGGACTAGGGATGGATCCATCCCCGAGAAATTTAATAGGTTCTTTGATAGATGAATCATTATATCTTTGATAGATGAAGGGGGGACCTCTTATCATGTGCCTATATTTTTTCAAGTAGGGGAGTCTACCCCAAAACCTCATAGTCCTCCCAAAATCCCTTGGTCCTTTGAAATTCATTTCTCATTTTCTTAAGGATACAAAGTTCAAGGAAATAGTTCAAAATGAGTGGAGAAATTATGATAGATAGTAGGAGGATTCTTTAATCTATTGTTTAGTGATAATATAAGGAGAATCAAAATGATTACTATAAAATGGGAAAAGGAAAAATTTAATAATTCTCAACAACATATTTGAAATTTAGAAGAGAATATTGCAAATATCTTTAAATCTAATATGAATGGTATTTTTAGTGAAGTAGAGCTGAGGAATTTAAGACATAAGGAATCAACTAAAGAAGAACTCCTAGATTGGGAAGACACAAAATGGAGGAAAAAGAGTAGATCATATTAGATAGCTCAAGGTGATGAAAACACATTTCTTTCACAATTATGATAAAATGAGAAAAAATACAAACACAACTTAGAGTATAAAGGAGGCAAGTGGGGAGACAATTCAAAGCTTCAAGGGCTTGGTAGATGTGGGTGTCAATCACTTCAAGAATATTTTCAGGGAGACTCCATAAGCTAACATAACAAAAATAGTTAAGATGGTTTCTTTCTTACCTAGTTTTGTGGTTTAGGAAAAAAATAGGGATCTTATGAAAGAGGTTACAATGGAAAAATTAAAATTTGTTATTGAATCTTTCAGAGAGATAAGAGATCATACCTTGATGGATGGTCAATATAATTCTTTCAATATTTTCTAGAGTTAGTGAGTAATAATTTATTGTTGGTTTTTGTGGAATCTAGAAGCTCTGGTAAGGTTTTGGGGCAATTAATTCTTACTTATATAATATTCCAAATAAAGATTCCCCTAAGTCTTACGATAATTTTAGGTCTATTCATCTATGTAATGTTGTATATAAGATAATTTCAACGATCATATATAGAAGATTCAAACTTGTGTTGTCCCCTTCCATCTCAGGTGAGAAATTTGGTTTCTTAAATGGTATAAAAATTCATGAGGATATAGTAATTGCTTAGGAAGGTTTACACACCATTAAGGTGAACACGATGTCTTCCTTTATCATAAAATTATATTTATAAGTATTAGTCTTATGATGGGGTGAGATGGTCTGATCTATTACTGATGATGTTGCATGTTGGATTCTCTAGTGGATTTTTTAATTGGGCAGAAGGATGCTAGTCTTCTATTTCTTTCTCCTTGTTGATTGATGGTTTTACTTCACCTTTCTTGTAGTCCTCCATAGGTTTGATATAGGGATTCCCAGTCTCGCCTCTTTTGTTTATTCTTGTAGTGGAATGTTTAAGTAGGCGCATCATATAGGGAAAGGATAATGGTAGATTGGAAGGAATCAGAATGGGTAACCATATTTTCCTTCCTCACTTGTTGTTTGTAGATGATGTCTTAATTTTTGGTGATGGTTCTTTTAACGATTCTACAATCCATCGTGATTTGGGGATATATTGTAAAGAAACTTGAATGGAGGTTAATGAGCATAAGTCATCATTAATGTTTCATATAGTAGTTGAAGGACATCTTCAATATATAAAATAACTTCTTCCCTTTTAGGTAGAATCCTTTCAGGCAACACTAAAATATATAGGGTTTATTTTGAAACCAAATAAGTGTGCTTTTAGAGATTGGATTTGGATTTATAGTAGGATTAAAATTATGGTTACATCATGGTATACCAGATGGATTTATATTGAGGTAAACTAAATTTGGTGAAGGATTTGTTGGAGGATATACTTATTATTTGGTAGACCTTTGCATACATCCCTAAAGGCATTCTTCATAAGATCAAGATGAACTTATTCAAATTCTAGTAGACTGGGAAGAATGTGAAGGAGAAAATGACACTAGTCAAATGGGAGAGGTTAGCAAGGCCTAAGTTGGAACTGGGGTGGGGACTCACGGATATTTTTAATTTTTCCAAGGCTCTTGTAGCCAAAATTCTTGGTAGGTGTTGATTGGTTTAGGCCTATGGAGATGTATTATTATCTAGAAATATATACATCCTTGTTGGTTATGGATTGGATTAAGGCTCTAAATAAAAGTGTGATAAGTGCTTTGATCGGATGGAAAGATTTAGTTCACGATTTCTCATTGGTGGGGAGGTGGCTAGCTTTGAAGGTTGGAAATGGTAGTAGTATCAGATTAGGGGTGGATATACGGATAGGTGGAGGAAATGATTTCAGGTTTTGTTTGAATCTTCAGTTGTCTTTAAGAGCCCTCAATTTAACAACACTAGTAGATGTTACAGATGATAATGATCAGAGGCTTTGGGGAGGAGGATGGAAAAGGTCATAAGTCATTGGTTTCAAATTTTTTTACATTGTGGAATGGGAAGGTTTTGTGTAAAAACTGATAGCTAGTAATATCATTCTCAAGCAGGAGGAGGGAAATTTAATATGGGACAAACATCCGACTGGGTTTTTTTACACTACAGAGTTGGGTTATGAGGTGATGTTCTCCAACAATCATATCCAAATAAATAAATGGTGGTGGAAGAATACATGGATGATTAGGGATCCATTGAAATGCATGATCTTTCTATGTATGTATTAAAAATTCCTTTCAAAATTCCCTTTATGTAATTGTGCTCTTGAGACTGTGTATCATATGTTGGTGAGTTGTCGCTTTTCTTTGGAAGTTTGGTATGCAAATAATTCTTTAACAAGTGATTTCGGTAGATAGAGTGGTTCTTCTTTAGAAGAGTCTATTCAATATGGTGGGCGAACAAAATTATTTAATAATTTGAAACACTTGCTTATAGTATGCTAGGATTTGTGGAAATCTAGGACATAGATTCTTTTGAGGAAGGAAGGTTAACTCCCTTTCATATATTCTATAAAATAAACTATGATTTTGATGGGTTCAGGAAAGAGATTATTGTTACTACTCCAAGGTAGATTGGTATCTTTTATATGTTGGTGCCTACTTCTTGTTGAGTTGGTGCTCAATTAAGTATATTGGTTTCTCTAGTAGGTTGGTGCCTACAATATTTGTAATAGTAGGTTGGAGCCTACATAAATTTATAAAGATAAGTTTATGGTTTTCTCCTAATTAGGTTTCCATGTTAAACTCTATGTATAATGATTTGAGTTTTTATTTTATTATTGTTTCTTGGATAATGAATGATTGATGAATGGTTAAATAAAGTAAAAAGTATATTATATTGATCCACCCCCTCTCTTAGTATAAAAATAATTTCAACAATTAGCATTAGAGCAGGTTCTTTTAGAAACATTTTAACCAATGGAAGGAATATCTTGAGCACTTATGGATTGTAAGGAAGGTATCTCTACAAAAAAATCTCCTTTGTTCAATGGAGCAAACTATGCAACGTGGATTATAAAAATTAGGATATATTTTCAAGCCCTTGGGTTTGGTATTTGGGAATCAATCGCAACAGGTTATACAGATAAAGATGAGAAGGAGTCACGTGAAAACAATGAAAAAGCAATAGAGGTAATCTTGAGTGGCCTATCGGATTATGATATTGTCAATGTAATGAAGTGTAAGCCAACTAAATCTATTTGGGACAAGACACAAAACATTTATGAAGAGAGATATAATGAAGATAGATATGATCATTATTCTTGTTGTGAGTTAGAGACAAAAGAAGCACAAGTTGTGAGAAAGCTAAAAGGAGTATCTGGAAAATTCAAAGAAAGGGAAAATAGTGACGATAAAGAAGAATATCTCTCCATAAATATGGAAACAAAACTTGCCAATGAAGAAATTGAAGATAATCATAAAGAAAATCTAGATTTAGAAGAAGAAGACATTTATGCGGAAGTGAATCTTGAAGAAGAACTCGTTAGTGCCTTAGAAGAAATAGACATACTTAAGGGGAGAGAATATAAAGCAAAAGAAGAAATTGAAAAATATTAAAAGAAGGATAATGATCTTGAAGAAACAAAGAAGAAAATTATTATCCTGAAGAATCAACAACAAGAGGTAAAGAGGATAGAAGAAGTGGTGAGAATCCAATTGAAAGAAAAGGAAGACATCTGTGAGAAGCTAGAAGTTGGAATATTTTCCTTAAGAAAGAAACTAGATAAAACAATTGATTAGTTGAATATAATCTTGAAGTTTGGAAAAAGTATTGAAATATTAGATAATATTCTCAGTTTCCAAACGTCACCATTCATCAAGACAGGTCTCGACTACAATGATAAACAAAATTCCACCTAGGGAGATGCAAACATTAAAGTCACAAAACCATCAAAAAAAGAAAATGAAGAAAAGATTGAAATATATGCTAATATTCTCAAAAGCTCCACCAACAATGAAAGAAACAACAAGAAAGGAAATGATGACCAACGAAAACTCTATTCTTCTCACAAGAACAACAAGAATGAGTTTAGAAGAGTTGTTCCACCATGAAGACCTTTCATAAAACAATACCAAAATTATTTCTTGGCTATTGTTTTTCTTGCAATAATTTTGGTCATAAAGAAATATATTGTAGAGATTATGAAAGAAGCGATCATGTGAGAGATAGAAATATAACTTCTTACAAAACCTCAAAGGATGATTATGTGAGTAACAAAACCAGAAGTTCTCATGGGTTTTCTAACATAAACTATAATTAATTTTCTCCTCTACTTATATTAAATGTTATAAGTGCAATAAATATGGGCACATAGCACATGACTATAGAAGCAACATAATAAAGTCTCATAAACAAAACAAGGAAGAAGATGCTCTTACCAATCATAGAGAATAATACACCAGGGTGTGGAAAAGGAAGCAAGAAGAACCGAAGAAGGAAGAATATGGACTTACAATTTATGCTCAAAATAAAGGGAACCAATGGTACATTGATAGTGGATGTTCAAAAAAACTAGCAGGGTAATGTTACTTTTGGAGATAAGGCTTTTGCAAGGATAATTGGAAAATGTAGTGTTAGTCTTGATAATGGAAAGACACATAATGTCTTGTATGTCTTGTATGTCCAATTTCCAAATGCGTGATCAAGGTTATGCCCTCACATTTCATTCTAAAGGGTGTGAGATAAGGAAAGCAACTTCAAGAAGATTAGTGGCAAATGCAAACAAAACCTCAAGATACATATACCTACTTGATAAAGTCAAAGGAGAAAAATGTTTTATGGGAGTGATATATCTCTCATCTTGTCAGTAAATGGAAGCACAAGTTCATGGGGAGAATCCCTTTTACATTGATGTCAAAGGGGGAGAAGTTGCAGACATAGGAAGAATTGCAAACACAGGTTGCAGACATGGGGAGTATTAGAATTGGCTAAGGGTTATCATCAATGAAAGAGGGGGAGATTGTTTGAAATATTATTTTCATTGATGTCAAAGATTGGGGGATCCTACAATATGTCCATGATAAATATTACAAGCCTACCAATGTCTAAGATAAATATTGCAAGATGGAGATCGTTGAAAGTATTATTTTTGGTCAGTTTGGATACCCTATATTTGAAGGAATGTTTACCCTACATACCTAGCTCAAATGGGAGCACAAGATATATGGATGGAAATATTATTATGAGCCCTTTCCAATGGTATATGAAATTCCCTCTAACTACCTAGGAATGAGGAGATATGGATTTTTCAGTCTGACAACCCAACAAAAAAATTGAGGCCGACTCAACTAGTCTTTACAGGTTGTCCTAGAACATGGGGAAATAATTACTATAAATATAGGATAGATGTGTGCATTTGAAGAGAAACAAAGTAAGAAATCAATTATGAGGTGAACATAAGTGATTTGAGGTGCACTAAAGGTGATAGGGTGTCTTTATGGGATCTAAAGGCGTGCAAGAGAATTCTAAGGGATTTTCTTGAGGTCTTTCTTGTTTTCAAGGTGCGCTATGAAGGATTGAAGGTCTCTAATGATGTCGTGTGCACTATTTTGATTTTGTGATGTTTTCATTAGTGGATGGTGTTGTAATTGGATGTTTCCATTAGTGTATGTTTCCATCAATGGATGTTTCCATCAGTGATGTTTCCATCCATGAATGTTGTTGTTAGTGATTACATTCCGGGAATGATGATATGAGGCTTGCTAGGGTTTGAAGGATTGTTTGTGGAATGAAGCATGTAGGTGAAGTCAGAAGTACTCTATGTATGAATATATTGGATTGGAGGCTACACATATCTTATTGAGTTGGTGTTCATTTGAGGATATTGGTGTCTCCAATAGGTTGGTGCCTACATCTTGTTGAGATGGTGCTCAATTGAGGAGATTGGTGACTCAAGTAGGTTGGTGCTTACATCTTGATTATTTAGTGCTTAGTTAAGGAGATTGGTGTCTCTAGTAGGTTGGTACTTACAATGCTTGTAACATTAAGTTGGTGCCTATAGACATTTATAAATATAAGTTTATGGTTTTCTCCCAATTGGGTTTCCATGTTAAACCTTGTGCATTATGATTTGGCTTTATATGTGATTATTGTTTCTCAGCCATTGAATGATTGATGAATGGTTAAATAAATTAAAAAGAATATTGTATTGATTCACCCCCCTCTCAGTATAATCACAAGTTCAACAATATGAGGGGTTATACCTAGAATGAAAATAAAGGATACTACACTAGGAGGATCTGTGGGAGACAGTTCTATGTCAGAGAGAAGCGCAGAAGGAGAAAGGTCATCAAAGTGACATGGTCTTAGGAGTAGGGTATCAAGTGAGGATATCGTGAGTAGTGGGATTATTTTTGGAGAAGAAAATTTGTTAAGCCCTAATATTGGCTCATTACCCATTAATTGGGGCATATTATATTAGTAATGTCATTTTATTTATGTCGGCTTTAGGCCATTAGTTGTAATTATACCTCCTAGTCTCCTATATATACCACAGAGACATTTTCATTTTGAATCATCTTGTACTTGAACATTTAAGTGGGGTAAAAGGAGGTTTCCCCCTTGAAGAGGCTTATTATCTGAAATTATCTCTTTTTCAAGGTGTTGAGTACTTTTTCTGAGGTTTTTCTATGCTATATTGATATTTGGTTCTTAACATATGGTATCAGAGCTCAAGGCCTTGGGGTTTCACTGCTACATCTGATACACCTTGTAATTTTCGCTATAACTTTTTTTCTACAATGTTTCAGAAGGAAGGGCTTGGAGGATATTTAGTAGATGGATCAAGGTACGTTGGGTTCAAAATTCGGCTCCTGAGGCCTTATACTTTTGGAGATACATCTTGTACAAGATAGGGTTCTGGAATCATCCTGAAATGAGTCATTGTGGAATTTTCGCTATAAAACAATTTCTGTAACGTTTCAGACCCTGAAATCTGGAAAATATTTATAGAAATTAGTAAGATATATTTGGTAAACATTTCAGCTTCTGGGTCATCTCAAATTTCTAGATACACCCTGTGTAAGATAGGGTATCTGACTAGTCCTATTGACTAGTCTCAAGAAGGTGTTCCAGGTAAAAAAATCATAACTTCTTCCTAGAGTATCCAAATTGAGTGGGACTAGTTTCATTGGATCGTGGACAGTCTTTAGTATTTCTGGTGCGAGTTTTAGAATTTTATATCAATTATTTTGTTCAGGGCATGCTATACAAGTGAGATCTCCTGGAAAGGAAAAAAATCGGCAAGTTGTGTGGAAGTTACTATAAATTCCACTTGGAACATCCAGTTTTGATCAGACCTGTGGCATTGTAGAGAAGAAATATCAGATAACTACATAAAAGGAAGTTTCATACCCAGAAGGGCTGAAACTTGGGATATACAACAGAAGAAAGATTGTCTAGCAGAACTACCTCAAAATCAAGGTTCAAAAGTGATACTTGGCCAACATGCCACCCAAAAAGGGAACTTCTACACCAAATAATCCTCCAGACAATCCTACTTGGACTCTTGATGAAGGTGAAGAAATTTGTAGGGACATAAATGATTTACAAAAGAAGATAGTAACAAAATATGAACTACAAGAGATGATGGAGGGTTTAAAAGGGGAGATCATGGAAGTATTGAAAATTTTCGTAACAAAGAAGACACCTGAAAGTGAAAATGCATCCCATGAAATTCATGATGAGGACACAAGGAAGTTGAATCAAGAATGGAGAAACTCCAACTTTGGTTTGAAGACCAACCACGTTCCTAAGATTGATATCAGGAAGTTTGATGGTAAGGACCCAATCACATGGATACTTCAAATGGAGCAATTCTTTGATCTCCATAATGTGCCACATACACAAAAGGTATGAATTGCTTCTTTATATTTAAAACCTAATCAATTTGTATGGTATCGATGGCTTTGTTCTCGCAAATCACTAGTCACTTGGACAATTTTCACGGAAGAAATGATAGCACACTATGAGGATACAAGGAGCAATACCTTCTTTATCCAATTGATAAATCTCAAGCAA
>ML816158.1:74332-88515 GCA_009831015.1 Picea engelmannii | reverse complement strand
TCCTTCTCTTCAAATAAAAAAACAAAAAACCCCTTCCGCAGAACGTGTGAGAAAGATAGCCCTTGATTAGAGATCTTCAATTTCTATCAACCCTCAGGTCCATACAACATGGGGATGGCCAAATCCCTGTGAACTATCCTGTGAGACAATTTTTGTTTGAAAACATAGGTATTCCAATAGAGGATGAACACCTTCAATAACCACTCACACAACCACATCAAAGATCAACACACTGATTTTTTTACGTGGTAAAACCCCTATGGGGAAACATCCATGGCCCCATCCAACATGGCCACTTGGAGAAATTTATTAATGAAAAATAAAATATTACAAAGAGATTTACAAAATATTTTCTCACAATTGATCATCAACAAATGACCCTCCATACTCTTTAAATAGAGATCATGGGCCAATTAGGTTTTAAGCCACATATCAATGTAGCCATCAAGATCGAGGATAATATGCACCGTCGAATCACTCTATGCCGGGATCATATTGTGACCATCGGATTTTCGAACTACAAATGAATACTAAATCATACTAAAGAAACACACTTTAACCTAATGACACATTAGACCAAGTTGATCTTAACTAACTCCTAAATGTATAAATATCCTAGCATCCCCCCTTAAGAACAACTTAGGATACGATTGAAGGATTTACAAAGGTGACACGATAGGAGAAGGAAGGAGGCATTAGATCATATCCCCCCTTAATGACAAGTTCTTGAAGATCTAACATAGATTGAAGTTTGGAAAACTTCACTTCTGTAAGAGACTTTGTGAAAATGTTTGCAACTCGATCTTCTGTAGGGAAAAACAAAACTTCAATAACTTGATCATGAATGAGTTTTATGATGAAGTGCATTCTCATTGTGTTTGTTACACTAATGTTGAACTGGATCTTTTGCGAGGTTTATAGAACTCTAATTGTTGCACCAAAGGGTGGTTGAATGTTGCTGCTAGAAACCAAAGTCTGAAAGGATTTTTCAAAGCCACAAGGCTTCTTGAATTGCATTAATTGTTGCTCGGTACTTTGCTTCTGTTGAAGAAAGAGAAATAGTTTGTTGTTTCTTACATGCCCAAGTGACAGGTCATGAAACAAGGTTGGAAACATGATCTAGATTATTTTGAGAATGAAATGAAGATAAATATATAACAATCAAATATACAGAGATATTGCAATAAACACGTGAATACAGTAATGCACAATTTTTATTAATGAGATAAATGTATAGAAACTGTAAAATTACAGAGTGAATGACTCACTAGAATGGTGGAAGCTTATCTCTGAGAAGAGATGTGATGTCTAGGCTCATTCACAAGAAGATGATGATGTTTACAATAAGGATCTAGAGGCCTTTTTAACATAAATAAAATCCAAAAGCCTAACCCCGGAAGATAAAACGCCAAAAGGTTTGTGGGCCACGATGGGGGTAGTTGATACGTCAACTTCCCAATGGTGTAACTTTTTCATATGATATTCATTTGGGGCGCACGATAGCTCGTTGGAAAGGTATATCTGAGGAATACACATTTTTTTATCTCACTCTAGATAAATCTTATAGTGTGACTATGGCAGGCCCAAAAAACATTATTTAGGGCCTCAAAATGACCCCAGAAGTTTAGAACCTGAAAAGCTGTAGAAAAACTGCTAAGGTGGAAACCCCTATTTTGAGCCAGTGGAATAGGTAGGTGGCCACCAGTTTCCACCTGGATTATGCTTCCCCCATTAGGAAGAAATTTTCTCCATTGCGTCAAGTCCCAAGGGAAGCCTTTGTTGAATCTGAACCTTGGTGAGTTGCTTGCCTTGTTGAAGAAGGTTTCCTGCTTAGCTTGTTGAAGGTTGTTATGAACCTATTGTTGGAGGGGTTGGATTCATTTAACCAATATAGTTGTATGATATGCCTGAATGTGGGAGGAATTTTTTGATGAATATGCAGCATGAAGAAGATGAAGGGATTTATTATAACTTGGTTTGACTGGGTAGTGTGGAGGCACCCTCGTAGGTGTAGTATGAATATCTTGGTGCTCTTCTACAATCTTGTTGATCTGCTTTTGTGCCGAGGCTATATCTTTTGTATTTTCCTTCTCTTCTGACCTGATTGTGAAGAGGATAAACTTTACAGTATGAGAGACTACTTTCCGATATAAAAAAATCGAGACAGTAGTCGAAACTACCTCTTGTATCTTGTAGAGCTAACCCTGAGAGTAACAATGACGCTATGAAGTCAAGCCTCATAAACAACATGAATCTTCCACATATATGGTTATCCTAACATAACATCATAGACTTTGAGTGGGCCAACATCACATAGTACCCCATCCTTGAAGGGCTTAATGTTGTATGATAGGCGGAACTGTTGGATGACACGAAGACATCGTCCCTGGCGAAGCCATCCGATATTGTATGGTTGTGGTGTGGTGTTTTCAGAAAATCCAACTGCTTGACAACCTATGCTAAGATGAGATTCTTCTAACTTTCGTTGTCAACAATAAAATGCAGCATGGTCCCCTTCACCCACATCTTTGAATGGAAGAGGTGTTCCCCATCCTCAAGATCTTATGGTTCTTCTGGTTGGATTGTTGCAGTTGCGACAGTAGCAGTGGTTTTTGCATCAATGATTTGTCTTCTTTGTTATTGTCTGAATCAGAGTCTGAGTCGAGGTTCGGCTTTGATTCTTTGAGCTCGTCCACCAATGATTTTTTTGAGCGACATTCATTGGTGTTGTGCCAAGGGATTTTGTGGAATTCACACCACTTCCCAGTGTCCTTCTTCATCTTCTCGTTGCTCTTATTTTCCTGTGGATTGGACTAGTTGTCTTGAGGTTGGTTTTTATGTGAGTTAGGGATGTCATTATCATACTTTGGTTGTTACGGATTTGCAGACCCGAACTCCCGCTTGTTCTACAACTTAAATTTCTGCTCGATTTTGACAGCATATCGGTAAGTGGCTCCTAGTGATGAAATGTCTAGAAATTTAATTTTGGTTTGGATGTACCTATGGAGAGCCCCGTGGTATTTTAGAACCAGATATTGCTCATATTATTTGATACCCAGCTTGGTGAGCAAGGTATGGAATGTATTTGTGAACTCGGGTATTGTTTGGCCCCTCTCTTGATGTAGTGTGGTCCATCTCATGTATTGGTCATCATAGTTTCCCATAGGTTAATATTGCTCCTTGACCGCATCCATAAAAAAATCCCAAGTGGGCTCGGCCCCAAATATTCCAAACTCCTTTGTGGAATTTTACTCCCAATAATTTTCCCACCAAGGTTTGACATGGGGGAGATCCTTAAGGAGCACAAAGGTGATCTTTTATATGTTGGAAAAATGATTGTGTACAAAGAAATAACCTTCTAGAAAATTTAACCATTTTTCCAAAGCATCTGCATCGATATGACCTTCAAATACGAGAATATAAAAATTAACTTGTACCTTGAATGGGGCATTGTCTCCAAAGAGACTGCTTGATGAAGACATGCATGTTATTGTCGGAAATTTTTGAAGGATTTGGGAAAAAATTTCCAACATCTCATTCCTCTGTTGCACAAGGACTTCCGCAAGAAACATCTTGATGGGATATTCTACTCCCTTTTCTCTCTTCTCTTCCACCATGGGAGGCCTCTTGCGCTGGAAAGAGTGGTTTTCCTCAAGATAACCTAGCTCGAGACCCAACTCTCTATACCCTGACCTCGTCAAGGACATGCACTAAGAAACGAAAAGGAGTATCCTACTCTAATACCATTGATCCAGATTATTTTGAGAATGAAATGAAGGCAGAGATATAACAATGAAATATACATAGATATTGCAATAAACATAGATATACAGTAATGCACAATTTGTATTAATGAGATAAATGTACAGAAACTCTAAAATTACATAGTGAATGACTTTCTAGATTGGTGGCATCTTATCTTTGAGAAGAGATGTGATGGCTATGCTCATTCACAATAATATGATGATGTTTAAAATGAGTCTCTAGAGTCATTTTTAACATAAAGAAAATCTAAAACCCTAGCATCAGAAGATGAAGCGCCAAAATGTTTGTTAGCCCTGATTGGGGGTAGTTGATACGTCAACTTTCCAAAGGTGTAACTGGTGCATACGATCTTCGTGTGTGGCGCACAATAGCTCATTGGAAAGGTATATCTGAGGAATACACATTTTTCCATCACACTTTGGTTAAAGCTTATAGTGTGACTATGGAGGACCCAAAAAATGATGTTTAGGGCCTCAAAACAGCCTCGGAAGTTTAGGACCCGAAAAGTTGTAGAAAAACTACAAAGGTGGAAACCCATGTTTTGAGCCAGTGGAATATGTGGGTGGCCATTGATTTCCGCATAGATCAAAACATAACATGATGTATACTTTCAATCATCGGGATTGTTGGCTCAATTTGAATCAGGGAAACCAACCAATAAAGGAGTCTCCCTGAGCTCTAATGTATCCTGAACTGAACTTTACCCAGGACATACCGAAGTATCCTTTTAGATTCTTTCCAATGGATTTCATGGGGTTTTTTCATATATTTGGAAACAATATAAACAACAGAGGAAATATCAATACATGTATGAGTCAAATATAAGAGGCTACCAACTAACTGATGGTACAAATTAGCATCAAATTCATGAGAAGTACAAGTGGAAGCAAGTTTGAATCTACACTAGAAGGGAGAAGGGAATGGTTTAGAATCATCCATGTGAAAGTGGTGAAGAAGGTCATAAACATACTTAGACTAGGAAATAAGCATTCCTTCCTTAGTTTGCAATTATACTTGGAGGCCAAGGAAATGGTGCAAATATCCTAAGTCATTCGTTTCAAATTTCTTCTTTAGGTTGGTTTTCACATGGTTTAAAAGTTTAGGTTCACTATCAGTGACGATAATATCAATCAACATAAAGAACAAGGATTATGAGATGGCTTCCTAATTTCTTGGTATAGACATTAGGATCAAAATGGCATCTAGAAAATCTAGTGTCAAGAAGAAAGTTGTCCATTTTGGCATACCAAGCTTGGGGAGATTGCTTAAGAACATAAATATATTTATTAAGGTGAAAAACAAGGATAGATTCACTTTGGACATAGCTAGGAGGTTTTTCCATGTATATTTCTTCTTGAAAATTTTCATCCAAGAAGGCAGATTTAACATCCATCTGATGGACCTCCCATTTATGTGAGGCAGCAAGGGCTAGAACAAGGATTATGGAATTTATTTTGGCTACAGGGGAAAAGGTTTCATTATAGTATATTCCTTCAAATTTAGAGAGAATCCTTTGTAAACTAACCAAGCCTTATGTATTTCAACACTTCCATATGATGTATAATTAGTTCCATAGACCCATTTACATCTAACAAGTTTTCTTCCTTTCAAAAGAGGTACAAGATCCCAAGTATCGTTCACCACTAAAGAGTGATAATATTCATTCATTGCTACATTCAAATATAGATGACATGAAGCTTCTGCAAATGTTTCTAGATCATGAGTCTTTGAAACTTGAGCCAAAAGAAAAGAGGCTCACTAGAACTATGAACATGTATGATGCAAATCTAAAGGATCATGGGAAAGATCACCAACTGCTTCTCGAGTTGAACGAACCCATCTGGGAAGTTGTGGTGTTGGTGTAGGTTCATGTTCAATGGACTCATTTGGAGGAAGATGAGCATACGAAGGTGTATTTTCATCATCACTGTCATCATCTGAAGAAGTGTTGGCACCCAAAGTTTTGGATTAACCTTGCATGTGCACACAAAATAAGTTGTGCGTGCTCATCCCCAGTTTTGTGCGCACCCAAGCAGTTGCGCAAGGGGTGTGTGTTGAACCAATTTTTGACATTGCACACTAAATTCGTGATCTACCAAGTGTGTGTCGGCCCAATTTTTTTCAGTTGCACCGGAAATCAAGAAGATGCAAGCATGAATCAAGAAAGGAATCATCAAGAAATCTCCCTGAATGATTACTGTCAGCAACACAAGGGAACATGGAACATCCAGAGGATGAGTTCGCCATGTAGTTAGGATTTCCCCGATTCCAGAAAGTCTACATGGACTGCAAGAAGCGTCTAGAAGTGTGTGAGGCATTTTGTCAGTACAGTGAGTGGAGTAGAGTTGAAAGGAACATAGATATAGAGCAGAGATGGAAAACAAAAAGACAGAAAGGATGCCAAAGACAAGGTTGACATTGGTTGTAATTGATTCATTGATTCATTGTTGTTTTCTGGTGTAGAAGAGCTTTCTCTGAGTCTCTATAGCATTGTAATGTTTGCAATCATGTGTTCAAGTTTGTCACATGTTTAAGGACTGGAAAAGTGTGTGTGGTGCAATATATTATATATCTGGAAGATTATCCAAAGATACATAGACTTTGTTGTTGTCATATATGATTTGGTTAATGTACACCTCTGTTTTGATGGAATGACAATGATAATAAAGCTACAACTATTTTAATATCTGCTTTGTCTTCCTTATGTGGTATTTCGATATGTGTGTGTATTTTGTTACTTATTAGTAGCAATAAGTTGTCATCTATGGAATGTATGAATGTCAACCCAGATGGATTTTTGTGTGTTTATTCCTTCAACCTTGACACAAGACCATGTGGTCTCTCTTATCATCATTGTGTCTTGGGTGATACCTTCTTCATCCTTGGTTGAGGATTGATATGATGATGCTTTGAGGTTTGTGTTAGTTGACTATGGGAGAACCCTGGGTGTAAACTCCCCAGTGTTAAGAAGGATGTGTACAACCATGAAACGACCCAATAAGAAGAAGAAGAAACTGGAATAGGAACATAAGATGGCACAAATGATGAAAATGGATCACAAGCCTAAGAAAGAACAAACACCAAATTAGGCTCGTGGGCAAAGATATTTTCATCAAATTTAACATCTCTTCTAATAATAATTTCATTAGAATGAGGTTGAAGAATTCTGTAACCTTTGACATCTTGAGAATATTCAACAAAAATACACTTCTAACTTTTAGGCTATAAAGATTTCATTTTCTCATCAAGAATGTGAGCCAATGCTACACTGCCAAATAAACAAAAGTGGCTTACATATGGCTTAATTTTGTTTCATGCTACTTTCGGTGTTATAATTTTTAGAGATTTTGTGGGCGTGCGATTTACTATTTGATTTTCACAGTTAATGGCTTACGCCTAATAATTAAGACTTAATCCCTTAGATTGGATCATATAATTAGTCATTTCTTTTATTGTGTGATTCTTTCTCTCATCAACACCATTTTGTTGTGGTGTATATGGACCAGTGTGGTGAATTTGGATGCCTAGTGCAGTGGAGTAACTTGTAAAATTGTTATTCACATATTTGCCTCCATTGTGTGTTCTTGACCTTTGAATTTAATTTCGAGATTGTTTTTCTACAAGGGCATTGTAGGCCAAAAACATGTCAAAAACTTCACTCTTAAGTTTTAAGTAAACCCAAGTGCATCTGGATAATTCATCAATGAGAGTAAGTAAATGATTGCACCCAGAAAAGAAGGAGAAGAAAGTGGACCACACAAGTCGTTGTGAACAAGCTGGAAAGGGGTCAAGGTGTGCCAAGAGGCACGTTTGTCAAAACTATCCCAGTGATGTTTGTCGAGGACACAAATAGAAAAAACACCATCTCTTCAAAAAAAAAGATGAAGACAAATCACCACATGTTGATTACACAGTTGTTGCAATGAGTGATAGTTTAGATGACCAAACCGCTCATGTCAAATTTTGCTCAAGTCATCACTATGAGCAACAAAAACTAATGGAAAAGATGATGACCCAAAGTTTTCAAACTTGTACAACCTGGTATTATCATAAGAAATTCCATTTGAGAGGACATTATTAGGATCTTTTTTATCCTTAATTACAACTTGGTGAGGTGAAAATTGTTGGAGAAATTTCCATTTTCAACTCACTAGTTCAGTGGGAGTTAACTGACTAGTTCTATTTTAGACTTTCTATTTTTACCATCACTATTATGCATGCATGCATTCCTAAGGAAAGCTAATTGCTTGATTTCTTTTCTTAATTATAGAATGTTTTTCCCTATATATGAGTGTATTCCACTCATTCATTGTATCATATTGATCATGATCTATGTATCAATCATCAGCTCATTGGAGTAGTGTGAATATATTTTCTCATTCTTCTATATTGAATATCTCGTCCTTTCTTGATAAGCTTTGTCTGTACTTGATTTAGCTAGATCTCATGTGCAGGTTTCCATGAAACACTGACATGGTATCAGAGCTATGTTGCTTGGAGCAAGCCAAACAAGCCAAAGAATAAGGAAAATTGGGGTTTCGGCGAGCTAAATCTGTGGTTGTACCTTTCTACAGTGATTGCTCCCAAAAATAATAAGTTTTTGAGGAAACAGCCCATGTGAGAAGTAAATAGACCCATTTTGGAAGTGGGTTTTCAACCGTTTGGAGAGATTCCTCACTGTTTGCTCAGAACGTAAGTCGCAAGATCATCTCATGAAACTGATACGAATTTTCACTTAAAGTGCCCTTTCTGCCGTGATTTCTTAATTTTTCAATCGCAGATTGAGAGTAAATTTTTAGGGGTTATTAGAAATAGTGGGAGAGATGGATAGGAAAAATTTTATACAGTAAAACTTGGTGGTAATCCTCACACCATACAATTATTTTGATAGGAAGCTCAAGGCATAATTCCAACTCAAAAGGAAAGGATTGTATAATTTGACGATGGCGACTGAAACAGAACCTACATCAACGATTGAGAAGATGATATGGGTGAACCGTAAGGATGAGTCCACGGGACTACTTCTTGAGTTAATCTCCATTGATTTATGGTTTCATGTTACTGCATGCAGGACTCCAAACAAGATCTGGACCACCTTGGAAGGACTCTTTGGAAAGCAGGATGAGATGTGAGGTCATATGCTTGAGGTAGAGTTGAATACCTTAGACCCTAAAAATTTTGATAATATACAATATTATTTTACTAAAGTTAAATATTTGCTATTGAGCTTGGGTGAATGTGGTATTGATAAGTCTACACAAGAGAAACAACTTATTCTAACAATCTTGGCCAAGCTAGGACCAGAATACGATGTATATGTCTCCAATTTCCATTATGGCAAATGTCTTTTTGGAACAAAATGGAAAATGCCTATGTTGTCTCAGTTCATTGAGACTCTTACACAAGAGAAAACAAAACTCATACAAATGGGCCTCATGAAAGATCCCAAAGCACATGCACTCACCATGCATGATATAAAAGGATCATCCAAACAGAACGGGAAGAAGGGATATTCCAAACCCTTTAATGATTCTTCAGGTTCCAAAGACTCTTCAGATTCCAAGAAGAAGAAGAAGGGAAAGCAGTGCACTTACTAAAATAAACCAAATCATGAGGAATACACATGCATGAAGAAACAAATCGATCTTACGRMACAGGCACTTCAGCAGAACAACCTTGGAAACTTCATTCTAGAAGGAGCCAAGAAGAATAAGGAAGAAGACCATGCGCATAAGAAAGGTCATCATCATGCTCTGGTTGCAATTAATTCCTCATCTAATTCATGGATTATATATTCTGGTGCATCCCATCATATGGTAGCAAAAGAGGAAGTTTTCTCTTCTTTGAGTCCATGCTCAAGACCCCCGATTCTCATGGGGGATGACACTCCAGTAGCAGTAGTAGGAGAAGGGAGAGTGGAACTCCACAATGGCAGTTTTGAGAATGTTTTACATGTTCCAAAGCTTTCCATGAATCTTCTCTCAGTTTATCAGATCACTCAGAAAGGTAAAAAGGTTGAATTTACATCAGATTCAATTTCAATAATTGACATGTGTGACAATTCCATCATTTCAATTGGTGAGGTGGATCACAAGTCAATGTTGTATAAATTCACTAAGTTTTTTTACGATGACTCCTCTATTATACTTAAACATAAGGAGAGTACTTTGCATGCACCTCCAGTGCAACATGCATATACTCTTGTTCTTCCATCAGTTTCATACATCAGAGATGATTCCATACACTCATATTATGTACATGGAAATAAGCAAGTAGTACAGCCAGATAAGAAGCCAACGTCGAAGCTTCAGCAGATGCCCAAGAAGGCACAGACCACACTTCAAGAAGCAGGAAACATTGCAGGGAATCCATTGGATTCGAGGATGACTCGATCTCAGCATGAGGATCCTTCTCATGTACTTTCAGCTTCAGAACCTGTGATGCCCATGCATTGCTATATGGTTCAATATATTGATCCATAGACCTACAATAAGGTTGTGGGAAATCCTTTATGGAAATCAGCCATGCAGAAAGAGTATGACTCACTCCTAAAGAATCAGACTTCGCATCTGGTTCCACTTCCACCAGAAAGGAATATTTTCAGGTGCATATGGGTCCACAGGATCAAGAGGTACAAGGCCCGACAGGTTGCCAAAGTACTTCATCGGATCCATAAATATTTCTACATCTTCACGAAGACTTTCAGTGAGCAGAAGTTTCAGACTTTGCGGGATCGTCTTGCAGTGAAGAACACAGTTGTCTAACAGTTGTTATTTTCTTATTTTGATTCTACAGTTTTACCTTCACCTGAATGAGTCATCTGATATATTGATACAAGGTTGCATGAAATACTTGAAACACATAATACATCATTGAAATGACCATTATCTACTGAATTATTCCAGACCCTACAATACAAAGAGATATGTCATCACCAAAAAAAAAAAAAATTGTGTTACATTCATTTAGAGAAAAAAAATACGAATTTATCCTTAGCCATATGATAAGATGCTCCATAATCAATAAGCTACTCATAAGAAGAAGAAGTATAATTTGCATTGAAGGAGAAACCAGAAGTAGAAAGTGCATGTCCATGAGAAGAAGAAGAAGAAGAATCAATATTGATGGTGTGCTTCTTCATTGTTTTTTCTAAGCTTCCATCTTTTTAAAACATTTAGACTCCACATGACCATCTTTCCCACAAAATTTTAAATGTATGTGACCAGTCTTCTTACTTTTGGATTTTGTGCCTTTCTCACCATTAAGAGCAAAAGATAGCAGAGAGGGTTTGGGACCCTTTTTTTGTTTGTTGTGGCCCTTTTAAATTTTGGAGCACTTCTTGCAGTGAAATGAAAAGAATTTATAGATAAAAGAAGTGCTCCATATGCAATGGAACAATCCTCTCGACATAGAAATGTATGGAAATTGAAGAAACCATAGATGTGCCAACACAACTTTGAGATCACAATCTACAACGAAAGCGGGTCTTCAAATGTGCTATGATACCATGTTTGAAAACAAAGGTACTCTAATAGAGGATGAACACCTTCAGTAACCACTCACACAACTATATCAAATATCAACACATTGATGCTATTACGTGGTAAAACCTATGTGGGGAAACATCCACGGCTCGAGCCAATGTGGCCACTTGGAGGAATTTATTAATGTAAAATAAAATATTACAGAGAGATTTATAAGAGAGTTTCTCACAACCGATCATCGAAAAATGACCCTTCATTCTCTTTAAATAGATATCATGGAGCAATTGGGTGTTAAGCCATGAGTCAATGTAGTCATCAAGATCGAGGAGAATGTGAGTCGTCAATTACTCTATGTCGGGAACATATTGTGACCGTCAAATTTCCTGACTACAAATGCATACTAAAGAAACACATTAATAAACACACTTTAACCTAATGCCACATTATACCAAGTTGAACTTAACTAACTCCTAAGTTTCTAAATATCCTAATATTTTTTAGTGAACCGAAGCACCAAGTTACGAGAGGACGAAGCATGAACTAGAACCTTTGGGATCTTGTCTAGATTTTTAAAAAATCTAGAAGGCACAGCCTTCGGAGCCTTAGAGTGGGAAGCGATAAGGGAACAAAAGGATGAGATGTCAGGGGTGAGGGAGCCACCCCCTTTAGAGTTCAAAGCCATGGGAATATTGCATCTTGAGTTTCAGTTAGATACCACAAATGTTTAACTTTGAGTTATACAATAATAATATGATCCATTGAGTCATGTTTAACAATAATAGCTTTTGTTGGAATTCACTTGATTACAAATAAGTATTCATAATTATTTTTCTATGGAATGGTTTTTTGTTTTTCTAACACATTGAATTCCATGGGTAATGAAAGAATTTAGAATATGTAATGTTATTTCCACTATTATTTTAAGTGCATACGAATTATGGATTCTATTAAGTTTAGAGTTATAATTCAGCCTAACAACGGGTTATAGAAGATAAGATTTCTGAATTGAGTGCCTTGATGGCTGATGGAGTTATTTGGGTACATTACAAAAAATAGATGAGTAGCATCTATAGTGGTTGTTGCACTAAAATGGGGGTGACAACCCTTTCAAAGTTACAAGACCCTGGAGGTAATGAAAAATCACCCCAAGATTTGGTAGAGGGGGCCTTGTAGGTATAAGGGCCATATAGGAATATATAGAGGTGTTCATTGGGGAGTAAATAACCAAAATAATATAAGGTTGAGGTTTTATTTTCACTTTGATGTTGAGTGCCCCGAGTTTCTTTAGTTGTATCACATCAATTATTTGTTTGTGGGAAATCCTACACCTATTAATCCTGCCTCATATTGTCAACATTGTAGAAAATGTATCAAATAATATTGATGTGGGTTATTATTTTAACACACCTCCCTTTTCCTCTCCATTCAACCATAATGATTGGGGTGTGTGTGCCCTTTGATCAACCTCTCAATTCCCAGGTTGCACAAAATTTTGATTTTGATGCCCCTTTGCTTAACAATGTAGAAAAAAGTGGTGTTGTCCCCAAAAGAAATGTTCCCTCACCTATCTCTTTATATTTTATTTCTACTCGGAAGCCCTTGGTAAATCCTCCTTCCCTACAACCTGAACTTGGCCACGTGTGAAAAATTGACTCACCCCTTAGAAACCTTAGGGTAGAGACAGAACCGATAGACTTTATTGTTAGACTTCAATTCAAGGTAGAGCAACAAATTTTAATATATTATGTTAATAATGAGTACAGAAGGAGACTTATTGCAATTGACTTAAACAATGCCCTCGAAGTCAAGGACAAATGACTTTAAAATAATTGTATATGTTGGACTATAAATTATTTTTGTTGGGTGTTTGGAATCTCTGGTTGGCAACACCATTTTTTATTTAGCATTAATGAATTTTGAGTTTTTTGTATTTTACAATGAATGTTATGTTGAATATACATTTGGGGTAATGTGTGTGTGTGTGCACGCACACGATCTGCCAATGATAATTATGATGCAATAGTTACATATTTTAATGTGGATGGTGCAATGGTTATAGGGTTTTTTTTATGTGGATGGAACCATGGTTGGTTTTTGTTGCTTTATGTTAGTGCTATAATAGTTGATAGCTCAATAGAATAGATAATATTTGATGGATAAACTTGTTGATGATTTTGTGGCACATGTGCTTTTTACAATTCTATTATGTATTGGTTTAAAAGCTTACGATTATAAAATTAGCTCATCGTGGATAATATTGATGTTATGAATGTGTTTTAATGGGAATAAGTATTGCTTGCCACTTTTAGGAGTTACAAGTGTTGATGACAACGTCAAACATTTGAGTCTCTATGGCATGGCATGAGAAGGTTTGAAACTTAAAATTACTTTGAAGAATTAAAGTACTCTTGACTTAAGTTTGGTGGGCCCATGTGTCTTGTATATAAGTTGACCTAGGGTGTCTAAACTTGGTTCAAACTCAAAACATAAAGTCTTGACCCTTATGTTCCTTCCCAAAAGTGGATTTATATTTATTTATTTGTATTTTATTTTTAAAAAATTAATGATTATTTAACTATCCAAGTATTTTGTTGAGGAGAAGGGAAAGGAAGCAATAATCATCATGTGCTCGAAGACTAAGACTCTACATAGATATTTCATTAATTTATTGCATTTCAATTTAGTATGCAAAACCTTATGATTGTTTGTCATCATAAGTAACTTGCTCATGTTGTTCTTTTGAGTTGGAAAAATTCATAACCTCTTGATTGAGGTATAAGAGAAAAACCTATATATATGTTTGCATGTTTTTTTTTTATTTTGGGGGGTTAGATCAAGTGGTCATGAGCCAAATGTGAGATGTTTTATCTCTCCTCCAAAGTTAGGGAGGTCACTGCCAACTGGTTCGACTCTCTTGATCCCCTCAAGGTTAAG